>WSXT02033045.1:0-13398 GCA_011762715.2 Neuroterus valhalla
ACTCCATAAACTAGAGAATGCACCCTTTGATACTTTGGGTTAAGAATTTTTACCATCCTTTCAGAAACAAAACAACATTCTTAACCCTGATCGAGTAGAATTCTGAAAGTTTGCACCCGGCCTTCATCTGCTCGCACGTTTACTACGGCGGTTGCGAGTAAAGTAGATAGGAAAAGATCGCGTTTATTATTCAGAAAATGAACCGTACTTTCATTGAGATTAGCATGATGGGCTCCCTGTATTGATAGTGGAGGATTATCAAATATTTTTTTTTATTATTACGCCCGAGTTGCTAGTTCCGGCCACTTGTGAAGTGATCGCTAGGGTCTTAGCCGGAGACAGTGCCGGCGGTGTTGTACTAGAATTTGAGTTAGATTTGAATTCGATGTGCAGCAAGGTAGTGTGTTTACGATGGCACTTACCACAAGTATACTTGCTAGAACAGTTGTACGCTTTATGACCTGGTGTCAGGCAATTCAAACAACAATGATTCCGTAAAGCCACTTCCTTCCGTTGATCGATCGATAATTCTCTAAATGGTTTACATTTGAATAAATGATGATTCTCTTTGCACATAAGGCATTTTGAATTGGTAGAGGCATCGTGACCTTTAACTGACTGACCTTTATCATTTTTACCTTTTTCCGGAAGATTAGATTTTGACAGTTGAATGGCTTCCAAAGTACGGATACGTGTTGATAAAAAATCATTCAATTTTTGGGAAGAAGGATAATCAGTTTCAGATCCCAAGTGCGTCTCCCATTCCTTTGAAGATTGTGGATCTAACTTTCGTACTGTCCAAAACACCATGACGTCATCCCAATGCTGAGTGGGACGATTTAGATTTTTTAGACGAGTTAACGCTTCATTTGTAGTATCAAGAAGCACTCCTCATTCCGCTACTGAATTATTGAATACATTCGGAATGGACGCGATTGCTTGTAAATTAGCGTTTATCAAAGCACGCTTATTGTCGTAACGTTTTTTGATCATATCCCACGCAGTAATGAAATTCGCCTCGGTTACTGTTACATGCTTGATTACATGGCGAGCGTCACCCGTCAAAGAAGTTTTTAAATAATGTAAACGAGAAACATCAGATAATGAATCGTTATTGACGACAAGAGCCTCGACCATATCACGAAAATTTTCCCAGTCTACATCATTGCCTGAAAATTCAGGCAGCGTAATTTTACGTAGCCTGAGAAAATAAGAATCTTGTCGAGTCGAATTTTCTCGTGTTGGATTAGCTGTTGCCGTAAGATTTGACACGAAAGTATGCAACTTTGAATTGAAATAATCGAGAGCTGCGAGATGAGCCTCTTCGATTTGAAAAAATAATTTTTGGTAAAATATTCTATAGACTGCTTTCCTTCCTTGGCAAAAAGCGCTCTAGCCTGTAAATCTAATTCTAAGCACCTTTTCCATTTTCCATTGAGCAAATCTGAACGACCTCTAACCGTTGTTTCGTTTCGTTTGTCGAGTGCGAGTTTTTAAAAATTTATTTTGGATCGCATAATAGCTTTGTGCAAAGAAACAAGCTCGATACATAATGTATCCATTCTAGACATGCCGTTCTGAGAAAATATTCTACCAAGATACTAGCAATGCTAAGTCAGAAATAGCCATACAAAATTTTGATTTGAAGAATAAATATTCAGCTAGTTTGTGAATATTGAAATAATTATTAATCCTTCGGCGAGCAGGCAGCCGTAATGGTAACATAAATATTGTACAGATGCTGTCAAAACATAAACACCAAAAAAAATGGTGAAGCAACCTTACGTGTTTACTATAATCGAAATAACCATCCTTGCGTAATGTGCAGAAGTGACAGAGACTTCGTTGAGCGCGAAGTCGAACGATTGTAAGAGTCGCTTGCAGTATGTCTTCGTTGATAAGGCGAGGTTCCCTCGTTTAAATCCTGCTTGTTGACGAAGATTGAGAAAGACAGCTAGAAACAGCTGATAGGACTGGAGACTGGCAGCAGCAAAATTCAATATTTCGTCCAGTGACAAATAGAGTGAAAGCCTGATTTGATAACGTTCTCTTGAGTATTATCGAGATCGTACCATCTGATTAGGATTCACTACAGAGTTTGAGAATGAGCATTGTCAAGTTTCTGTTTGTGTACGTGTGACGTCATATACACACAATATCAACTCTGATTACACATTGTCTCACTGTGAATATCCTTTACCACTAACTTTCGAGCACTTTATCATAGTTCAAATTTTTAATCCAATACAGCACTGAAATCCAGAGATTTGCTTTAATTGTAATTCACTGCACAAAAAACCAAGTCCATGTTGAGCTACTGAACACCGGGTGCCGCGTTTTGAATCTAACGGCTGTCGACGCCATAATGCTTATTCCGACAGTTTCCCGTTTGAACTTAGCGAACTCGTTTTTAAAGCCTGATTTTCCTAGTTTTCAGGAATGGTTTTTCCTTTGCAATCTCGAATCCGGCTCGAGGGACCAAAAAATGTTGATAACTGAGCTATTAATAATCAGTAATAATTAATTTCATTGCTCAGGAACAGGTTCGGATTTTTGGGGTGGGAAAATGTAAATAAAAGATCACTAGAATGAAAAACTAGGAATTTGGCAAGAAGATATAAAAGGATAATTTTATAGTTACCCAATTTGTCACGAGTTACACAATATTGAATTCACAAACTATTAAGTTCGCGTTTTACGCATATGCACAAAGGTGGCAATTATTTTCGTGTTCAGTTATCGCACGACTTGAGCGATGCTCGATTAGGCGTAGACTGATTCATTGTCATTTAGGCCGCTGACTAACAGATACACCTATAATACACTTACTAATAATAACATGATGGAAATAAAAATACATTCTAAATTCGCTTTTCGCTCATATTCCAAACACAGACTATGTTAATAAAAATTTTAATAGTATATTCAGGTTAAAAAAAATTATCTTGTTAATACGAATTTATCTTGCAAATGAAATCAAATAATAAAAAAGAATAATAAATAATAAAAATATCTGCTCGCTTCGCTGGCACATTCTCATAGCGCGCTTTGCGCGCGGCTCGCTTTGCTCGCAAGTTTGAGCGTGCCTAGGGCGCGCGTCTTTCGAATCTCGTGCTTCGCGCTTGATGGTAATCTTACCTCACGCTCTGCGCTTGGTTATGAATTTACCTCGCGCTACGCGCTCGGCCTTCGAACCTCCCTACAGTTGTTTATAGAGCTTGTGAAAATCAAAAGCGGTTTGTCGACTACTCATACTTTAATTCAATAAGCGTGAATTCTCTTTTGTTCAAGCTTCTCCGGCTTTCACGAATACATCCTCATCGCGTGTCTCGTGCTGCGCACTCGATCAAAGTTTTCCAAAGCGGTAGAGAAGTTTAATTGCCTAATTTTTTTTACATGTTGTGTAGTTTTTCTAGAAATTCAATTTTTACTTTCTACGATTGAAACAAAAACTACGCGTCCAGTGGCAAAAATTCTAACGAATTTACAGATATTTCACGGGTGAATAACTTTTCTCTATCAATCTTGTGTGTGAGCCTTGGTTATTTTTTTTTCAAAAATTTTAATATTTTATTTTTGTGGTTATTTTTCCTGATTGAAACGAATTGATTTTATGGCTTTCTATGAATGAAACAAAAACTACTTGTCCTATCAAAAAATTAATTTTACCAAATTTGTAGATCTTTTTTTGGTGCACAAGTTTAGTTCATATATATTTTCCCGTAGCATGCATAGTTTGACCAAAAAATAAATCTTTCTATTTTCCATTATTTCTTGTGCGACCAAAATTTGAATTTTCTTTTTTTTATGAACTCGAAAAGTTGTAAAGATCATCCTGGAAGGCTCCTGCGAAGAAACATTTTTTTTATTCAAACTTTTTTTTTCATATCTTGTGTGGTTTGGCTAAAAATTCTCATTTTCGGTTATATTTTCGAATTTTGAAAATGCCACGACTCTGACAATTTTATTTCTATCAAAAAAAAAAAATTCTGAGGATAAATTGTTTCACTATTTACCTACTTCAAGAAGCCGTACTTACAATTTTTGAGTCATGGAAAAAAAAAATTCAACAAAATTTTCAAAATGCTCCCCCTCTTCCATTTTTCATCCAAAACAGATGGTTAACGAACTCGACTTGTATTTTGGGTCACTCAAAATGGGTGCCAAAGCACGCTCGAATATGATCATTCTTTCGAAAGTAATCAAGTTCACAGATTATTACATTCCATCATAATGAGAAGGTATTTGTTTTATGTGAAAATCGACTTGTGAAATCTCCACGTTTTGAGACCTGATTCCGAAAAAGTAGTTTTTACGTTGGTGTCTGTCGGTTGTCGTCGTTGTCGTTGTCGTCGTCGTCTGTATACTCGATAACTTTTGAAAGACTAATCGGATTGGATTGCCCTTTGGCACACATTTTAAGGGACCAAAAAGACAGGTCCAGTTCATTAACCAGCTATTTTGGATGGTAAATAAAAGAGGAGGAGTATTTTGAACTTTTTTTTTGAACTTTTTTTTCAAGACTCAAAAATTGTAAGTACAATTTCTTGTAGCACGTGAAAAGTGAAACAATTTATCCCAATCATTTCTTTTGATAAAAACGAAATTAATCAGAGTTATGGCAATTTCAAAATTCAAAAATTTGAAAGAAAATGAAATGAAAGAACGATCATATTCGATCGTGCTTTGGCACCCATTCTGAGGGACCAAAAAGACAAGTCGGGTTCGTCAACCAGCTACTTTGGATGAAAAATCAAGGAGGAGGAGCATTTTGGAATATTTTTTCGGACATTTTTTTCCAAGAATATAAAATTGTCAGTACGGCTTACTGTAGTAGGTAAAAAGTGAAACAATTTATCCTCATGATTTTTTTGGATAAAGACACGAAAATGAGAATTTTTAGCCAAATAACGTAAGATTGAAAAGAAAGTCAAGAAGAAAAAATGTTTTTTCTTGAGAGCCCTACAAGATTGTGAATACAACTTTTTGAATTTTCTCAAAAAATCGTAAATTCCAATTTTTATTGCACAAAAAATAATTTTTAAAATTAATCTGTGAACTCGATAACTTTTGAAAGAATGATCATATTCAATCGCGCTTTAGCACCCATTTTGAGGGACCAAAAAAGCAAGTCGAGTTCATTGACGAGCTATTTTGGATGAGAAAAAGAAGAGGGGGAGCATTTTAAAAATTTTTTGAACTCTTTTGTTCAAGATTCGAAAACTGTAAGTACGGCCTCTTTTGGTATGTAAAGAGTGAAGAAAATTATCCTCATGATTTTTTAAAAATAAAAACAGAATTGTCAGAGTTGTGGCATTTTCAAAATTCGAAAATGTAAACGAAAATGAGAATTTTTAGCCACACAACGCAAGATATGAAAAAAAGTTTCGAAGAAAATAATGTTTCCTTTTGGGGGCCCTCCAGGATGATCTTCACAACTTTTCGAGTTTTCTCAAAAAATCGAAAATTCAAAATTCGGTGGCACAAAAAGAATGAAAAATAGAACGATTCATTTTTTGGTCAAACTATGCAAGGGAACGAAAAATATAATTGAACAAAAATTGTTCACCAAAAAGAGATCTACAAATTTGGTAAAATAAACTTTTTGATAGGACAAGTAGTTTTTGCTTCATTTATTAAAAAGCACATAAGAAACATAAAAAATGAACTTTTGGACAATTGACACAAGTTTAGGAAAAATCAAATAGACACAAGTTCTTTACCGGAAAAATATCTTCAAATGTGTTATCAACTTCTTCAGCAGGATATGTATTTTTCATTACAATCAAGAAAATAACTATAAAAATGAAATTATAAAATTTTCGAAAAAAAATGACTAAGGCTAACACAGAAGACTGATAGAGAAAAGTTGTTAACTCGAAAAATATCTTTAAATTTGTAATAATTTTTCCCATTGTATGTGTAGTTTTCGTTTAATCCTGAAAGAAATAGAATAATTGAATTTCTAGAAAAACTACACACCGTTTGAAAATCATTAGGCAAAAAAACTTCTCTACCCTTTTGGACAACCGCCGATCGAGTGCGCAGCACGAGACACGCGATGAGAATGTATTCGTTAAAGCCGGAGAAGCTTTAACAAAAGAGTATTTACACTCATCAAATCAAAGTAGTTGACATTTCGCTTTTGAGTTTCCCAAGCTTTTTATGCAACTGTAGGGAGGTACAAATGCCGAGCCTGAATCACAAGAACAACAAAGTATATCGACTTTTCTTCTACACAAGAATTTAGTGCTAATGTAGTGCTAAGTAATGCCCAAGTATCAAATTCAGTGCCTTTTTATTTATTTTTTAAACCCGTGGGTCCGCCAGCTGGAAGTCGAGCTGAAAGCACCACACCTAAATCATAAGAACAACAGAATATATCGACTTTTTCCTAACACAAGAATTCAGTCTAATTTAGTGCTAATTAATGCCCAAGTATCAAATTCAGTGCCTTTTTATTTATTTTTTAAACCCGTGGGTCTGCTAGCTGGAAGTTGATCTGACAGCACCACGCCTAAATCAGAATAACAACAAAGATTATCGACTTTTCTCCTACACAAGAATTTAGTGCTAATTTAGTGCTAATTAATGCCCAAGAATCAGATTTAGTCTTACATTGGATCGGATTGGACTGGATTGAAAAACTTGAGTTTATGGATCCAAACCAGATTATTCAATATTAAAAAAAAAGACGGAAAAATGTCGCGACCGACCAGAATTTGATCAATTGCGACCTAGGAAAAATGCTAAAATAAGTACAAACATGAGTATTTTTAGTTCCTAAAAAAGAGGGTATTTTCGGAAATATTGGAGACATAAAAAATTGTCATAAGAAAATCTCTTTGAGATTTTTCCATATGCGGTGCTGACGACTATTTCAAAATTTGCCCTTATTCGGAAAATGGTTGATGTTAGGAATTTTTATGTGCGGCACTAAATTAGCACTAAATTCTTGTGTAGGAGAAGAGTCGATATACTTTGTTGTTCTTGTGATTTAGACGTGGTGCTGTCAGTTTGACTTCCAGCTAACAGACCCGAGGGTTAAAAAAAATAAAATTGCACTAAATTTGATACTTGGGCATTAATTAGGACTAAATTAGCACTACATTCTTGTGCAGGAGAAAAGTCGATATTCTTTGTTGTTCTTGTGATTAAGCCGTGGTGCTGTTAGTTCGACTTCCAGCTAGCAGACCATGGGGTTTTGCTTAGAAATAATCATAGGATTGAGTTCGGTCTTAGGGCATTTATTAGCACTAAATTAGCACTAAATTCCTGTAAAAGAGAAAAATCGTTATACTTATTTGTTGTCGTGATATACGCGTGGTGCTGTCGCTTGACTTCCAGCTAGCAGGACTACATGGTTTTTCACAAAAATGAAAAGCACTTAATTTGATATTTGGGCATTAATAAGCACTAAATTAGCACTAAACTATAGAATAGGTTATTCTCAAAAAATACATTTTGGTTCTTTCCACTTGAGGGACGTGCGTAACGTGACAGGGAGAACAATTGTCATGAACAGAAGGCGTATTGGAGTACTACAGTTTGGTGCAACGAAGTTACCTATAAGTGCCGCTGTTGTACCAAATTTCTTTCCGTGCGGATGATGTTTTACTAACAGCAGAGGACAAACGAGGATTGAATTTGATATTAAGACGGGTTGAAGAGTACGTAAGGGGAAAAGATCTAACAGTAAACGTCAGTAAGATAAAGATAATGTGCTTCAGGAATGAAAGAGAGAAAATAGAGTACAAGTGGAAGTTCAACGGAGAAACGATTGAACTAGTGGATTCACTTAGGATTTTGGTTTGAATCAGGGGGAGGTGACGAGCTGCAAATAAGGAAAGGGTGCAGTATGCGAGTAAAATATTGGGCCAAGTTTAGTGCATGGAGGAGAGAAGTTTTAAGGATAGTTGGTTATCATGAAATTGGATGTTTGATGTGTTGGTGTGGACAGTCGTGTGCTATGTGAAGTCCCACAAACGTGTATAAAAGGATTCGGTCTAGAGAGAGGAAAGGCAATACACAAAGCTCAAAATGGGGAGGAGAGACAGCGAATGAGAAAAGAATGCGGTTTTTCTAAAGGGTATGTAGAATGGCAGGAAATAGAATTGAAGATGATGATAAGACATGGAGAGAAAACATGGAGGAAAATCATGGAATTGCATTACAAAAGGTTGTATAAGATTGTTAAATGGATGGAGGAATTAGAATACCTGTCAAAGTTGAAAAAGGAGAGTAAGTGGAACAGATTATTACGGTTTCGAAGGAAAGGGAACGAAAGCGTGTGAATACTACATGGACGAACAAGGAAAAATTTATAGAATGTATGGTTATGAAATAAAATCGTGGGAACATGTGTTAGAGGAGTGTACGGGAGAGGAAGAGGAAGGCAGAAGTATGAGTGATTGTGTGAGAGGAGTATTCGATGAAAGTGGTCAGGGAGTAGAATGGCCGAAGAGAGTGGAAGAACTAAGGGGCCGTACTTAAATTACGTAAGACTTTTCTTATCCATTCTTGACTCCCCCCTCCCCCTAAGTAAGATTTTGTGAGATTCGGTCGACCCCCCCTCCCACTCCCCGAAATCTTACGTAAGATCAAGAACTTTGTAAATTACCGTGCATTTTCCGGATAATATGGGAAAACTATCTGATAATCCGATAAAAAGACGAAAATTTGCCAATTAAAAACATGCTCACACATTATTGATGAAACGGCAAAAGTTTGTAAGAATAAATTACCTAAACAAGAAATTAAATAATCCAGTAATTTATTAAAAAGCTTAAAACTTGCCAATTCACAACATGATTGTATATTTCGGCAGGAATTTTAGAAATTCGCAAAAGTTGATTACGTAAAAAATTAATTTAAGTGGTAAATTTCTTCTATGAAAGTACTTACTTCTCTTATATTTTGATAATGATATATTTATATTAAATTTTCAGTCTATGTGGTTAATATAAAATGACAAAAATATGAAATGGAAATATTAAAATGACTTCCACACAAAACGAAATATTGCCTACATATTTGAGAAAAAAATTTTGATCTCTCAGATTTCTTTTTTGTAGCAATTTGTTTCAATGCTTAGATTTTTGTATGATCACTTTCTTGAAACCTTCTGCTCCATTTTGATACCCCGTTTTTTCTCTCCTCAAAAAGTTATGACTTTTTTGTGGATAGCGTTCTACCCAAGCATCGAAAAGTAGTGGGTGAAGATAGGCTGACATGTTATAAATTTTTCTATTGTACAAAGACTAAAATGGTCGAAAACGCTTGTTTACCAAATTTTTATTTCATCAATCGCATGTATTGAGCACAATTGACACTCAGCTGTTCGTCAAAACAAATGAAACACGCAACACTGCTATCGATCCTAAGAATCGATCCGCCGTACGATAGTATCGTCAGTAATAATAGTGTCGATTAATTTGAAAACCCCACGAATGCTGCTGATAACTTTTCCCCATATATTTATGCCGCTGGAGCTTGAAAATGATGAAAAAATTATGATTCAAAATTACTTCTTGAGTTTTCTTCTATATCAGCGAATTTATAATATCCATATTATCTACAAATATTTTTATGCGCAAAATTTTGGATAATTACAGATATTTTTTCAGTACAAAATTCCAATTTTTTCCAGACATAGAAAGCAGGTATTTTATTCTTTACGTAAGGTTGTCAAGGACCTCCCCCCCCCCCCCTCCCGCGTTATATTTCGTAAGATTTGATCTGGTCGACCCCCCTCCCCCCTAAACGTCTTACGTATTTTAAGTACGGCCCCTAAGGGAAGGAAAGGTCAAGGGTTTGTCCGTATGGAAGGACGTCAGAGAAATAAAGTAAAAAGTCTAGAAATGTATAAAAATGAGAGATGATAAGAGGAAACGGACGCCCTGGAAGCTCGATCATGCAAACTTAGTATGTAAATAATATCGTATTGCTGAGAAAGTAGTTCTTAAGCGTTATACTTAAGGTAGAATACATAATTCAAGGCACTCATGTAACCTGGTATAAAGGAAGCGACTGCCCCAAAACCCGTAAAAGGGAAGAGAATAAATTCATTACATTATTGAACACACGTCGATTCGACCGATGGTTTGCATTGCCGGAGATTTCTATCTATGCATTCCTTCATCTCCACAGTATTATCGGCACTTGTTATTGTTTGTATTAAAGTCTTCTCGAGTTTATTTATTTTGAGGTCTTCCGCTGTGATAAAATTACCTTGTGTTAAAATTCCCGTCAATGAAAATGGATCAAACAGGGGATGTAGCAAGGGATAGTCTTATCGGCTCATCTGAAATTCCGGCAGAATAATTTACTCCCTATTTTGGATTAAAATATGCAGAACGACTTATTATATTTCATGTTCTATTCATAAAGTAGATACCTTAGTGATAAAATAAGATGTTTCGGGTTTCGGTCGTGTGCAAAACTACAAATTTTGCCGACGTTTCGCGAACGTTGCAGCTTGCTTCTTCAGGACTGACTGGCCTTAAACTGAGATTCCAGGTTATGTGATGCTCAGCGTGAAATGTTTCGGCCTGACTTCACCCTTTTATTCCTTCAAGCGGTGGCTCACCACTCTCCTGGTTTCTTTAATATAGACCTTGCCACAAAAGCAAGGGATTTTATGTACTCTTTGATTACTGAATGGTGTCTTCTTGTCTCTAGGGTAGTTTAGAAGTTGTCCTAATTTCGCAAGTTGTTTGAATTTTATGTTTGTTGAGAATTCTTGTTATTTGTTCCGTGAAACCTTGGATGCAAGGTAGGATGCTAATCGTTTTTCTCTGTCTTTCTTTAGTTGGTTTTGTTGATTTGTGTTTTCTAGTGTATTTCCTGATTACTTTATCAATTTCTTTGTTTGTGTAATCGTTTTCATTAGGATTGGTTTACGTTTTGTAATTTTCCATGTAAGTCATCTTTATCTGTTATGGAGACAGCTCTGTGAACGAGGCAGTTAATGACTGACTGCTTTTGGGATGGGTAGTAGTGGGAGTGGACATGAAGGTATCTGTTTGTATAAGTGGGTTTCCTGTAAACTTTATGTCCTAATGTGTTATCAGATCTTCACGAACTAGGACGTCCAAGAAAAGCAATTTTTCGTTTTGTCCAATTTCCATGGTGAACTGGATATTAGGATTTAATCGGTTGATGAAATCGGAAAACTTGTGTACTTCATGTAGGCCCTGTCTCCAGATCAAAAAGTATCATTAACTAAACGGCGTCAGAATTCTGGTGTGAGCTTGGATTGGCTGAAGAGCTTAGTTTCCACATATTCCATGAAGGTCTTAGCTATTACAGATGAAATTTGGAATCCTGCTGCTGCTTCTGAGGTTTGTTTGTAGAGTTGATTATTAGTAGAGAACTAAGTATTTTTGAGACAGTGTCTATGAAAGGTATGAGATCAGAGAGAAAGTTTGCGAAGGTTTTGATGATATCGATTCCATCAGGGATTGGTAATCCCGTAAAGAGAGATACTATGTCGAAACCTACAAGGATGTCCTGAGGTTGAATGTGAACCCGTTGTATCTTTTTGATGAAGTCAAAAGAATTTTGAACGTGAGTGGTAGAATTTCCTGTGGAAGGATTTAGTTGTTTGGTTAGGAAGCATGCCAGGTTGTATCTTGGTGAGTTCATTGTGCTTACGATCGGTCTGAGTGGAACGTTGTTTCTTCACCTACCTAGCCCTTGGAGAAACGCGTCCCTCCAGAGAAAAGAAAGGCAAGTACACTGTTAGAAATCTGCGGAGTAAATGGCTATCGGAGTTAAGAGTACAATTTTTCAGAGTATAAAATCGACTCAGTATCGATCACATTCAGCTCCGCATATTTTACTCCAGAGTAAAATAGAGTTAGCAAAAGGTTTTGAAGTGCATTCAGAGTGAATATAAATAATTCGCACCACACAGAAACGAAATCTGAAACTATGCTCAGTCCGGAGTTAAAGAGTCGAGGCAAGACTTCTTACAAAGTTTATGTTCGGAGCTGCGTTCGCAGGAAACTTGCTAACACTCTTCACAGTTGTATTAAATAACCTCGAAAAACTTCTTCGATCCGAAAGTAAATGCCATATTCTTCAAGAAAACATTTAAAATTTTGTGAAAATGATTGATATGTAATTGTAGGAAAATGTGCAATGCACAGGGAATCATCCTGGATTGTTAAAAACAACACTAGTTGCATTTTTAATTAATAGCTGATATTGGAAAATGTGCCATTATTCAGGTTAAACTTTACAACAGATTTCAAGGATAAGTTAAGATGTCAGGGGATATTTTTAGCCGGGAAAATTCATAATTTTCCAATTTCAGTATGAGAAATTAGACTGTTCGCCACATCATGATGTGGAGTTCTTTTCCAAGAGTTACATTTTAACTCGTCTCCTTCTACTCCGCTTGCCGTTTACTCAGAATGGTGGGACTTTTATATGTTATGCTTCGGAGTTGATTTTAACTCCGCTTTTTCAACAGTGTATAGATTCAAAAACTTATAGGAATTCATGAAGAATGCTATCAAGCCAGGGAATCAACGCAACAACTCCCCAAAACGGCTCGCACTTTCTACAAATTCAAAAAGGAAATCCAAAATCAAAATTTAAAATTGCACCGAACAAACAAAATAAAAGTTGAATTTGAAGCTGTATCATACGAGGCATGCTACCGCCTGTGTTGTGTGGTGCCCTTAGCAGGGCACCACACAACACTCCAAAACTTGTTACGTAGGTTCTAAAACACCATTTTAAATTCTGTCTACCTACCTATCACTACTTATAGTCCAGGCACCCTATAAAAATAAGGCCTGTTTTTTGGCAAAATTGATACCTGAAAAAAAAGAGCGCAGTTTTGTAGTTTTGGTGAACAGAAACAAAGTCTATGTGTTCCATTTAGACGCCGAGGACTCCTGGTATTTTTAAAGAATGGTTGAAGGTGGAGAAAACAGGTTTTTTGGTTATTGCAGGGAACCTATTCACCTCCTAAGAAAAAAGTCCAATTCAAAAATATAGGTCTCAAAAAGATGTACAAAATGGCTGGTCCTTAATTCAAATCGCTTCATTTGTTTACCTGCAAAATAATTAAAACCGCTGAAAAAAGCCATTTTTGAATATGCATATCATTTTAGTCTGGGAAAATTTACTCCAGAAGAGTAATACTACCATTTGCGCTTAGCGGCAAAGCGACATTTTATAATGAAATGGTCCAAAAGGGGCGAAGAAATGATGGTACGTTTTTTTCTCATAAACGAGTTGAATAACTCGGTTAATATTCGTTTTATGAAATCGGTTTAGGAGCCATTTGACTTACATTATCTCCCTACAAGTTTCTCAATAGAAAATTTTTATTTAATCGGAGGGGGGGGGGGGGTTTTTTTCTTACAATTACTTCACGTGCAA
>WSXT02033067.1:0-13647 GCA_011762715.2 Neuroterus valhalla
CCTTTCTTCGGTAGGAGTACAGTTCGTCCTTACACCAGCCACTGCGGAATGGGGATCTCCGACTTTAAATATGAGGTAAAGATGCGAGCCAGATGTTGGTGTCTACAAGTGAACTTTCTCCAACAAAAGTTCTTAATACAATCTGGACCAGCAGCGGAGAAATTCTTCGTGCCCCTAATGCTTTCTCTATCTCCTCAGCAGTGATCGGTGGGCATTCCCTCTCGGATATTATGAGGTTATTGCACAGCACCTTGAAACGTTTAATGTTCTCAGTGCCTTCATTCGATGGATTTCTTACTTCGTAAATCTTCCTCCAAAATGTCTAGACTTATTCGGACTCTGATGGCTTTTTGACAAAAACAGGAGGATCGCTGAAGAGACGCGATAATTCAAAAAGAAACTTTTGATTCTCCCTGACCACTCCCTCCCTCTTTTTGATTCTCCTCCTTGCATCAGATAGTACTCGTATTTTGTCAACAATGTGCTGTTTGATGGTCTTCAGCTTTGACATGTTCAATGTGTGATGATAGATCCTCATTTCATGAGCGAACTTTCGGACCCTTGCCGTGAAAGGCTCACCAGATTCTATGTAGTCAATCACACACTGTAAACGGGACCCGTTTTGTCTTGCTCAGACAATCTTCTTGTATAGTTAATGCAAGCGCTTTTTGGTTTTTTCATCAATCGTTGGTTTAAACCTTCGATGTGAATCAGCTAAAGCTCTCGCCGTATCATAAACTGAACAAGTGATGGTTTAGAGGTCTGCATCTTCTGAGAGATATTCACGAACGGTAGCATCCATTTCAGCCAGATCATGTGGCTTGGGAAAAACCTGAATGTTAACGTTTATCTTAGTCCTTAACTCGTCATCGTCTCTCAAGGGGAGCCTTGTTTCAGCAGTTTGTCTCAAATTCGCTTCCTCAATTTCCTCTGCAGCTTGTTCCTGCAGCTTTTGAGTAAGCGTTCCGCGAAAGGTTCACGGTATATATATATATATATATATATGTGTGTGTGTGTGTGTGTGTGTGTGTGTGTGTGTGTGTGTGTCGGTTTGATTCCTTTAGCATCGAACTGATGGGCCTATGACAAAGCCACCGAACGCGTCCTCAGTTTGCGGATAAAACGTCCCTGTGCCGGCGGTTTCTGCTGAATACGAGTACGAAAACTAATAGGCAGTCACGGACAACTGTCTAGGCATTTTCCCGAAGTAGAAACTCCCAATCTAAGACGTTAACAACCGTGCTGAAGGCTGAATGGCAACTGGTTCTGGTGTCCTTTACGGTGTCTCCAGGATAACGGGCGAACTCCTGGAGTATACAGCCTTGCTCTCGCATGCGGAGCTCTGCGAGGATAGACAATCCCTTTCAAAGGTACTCGTGAAAATAACTATTGAAACACAGAACCCCAATCCAGTTATGAATGCGCTTCAAAATGATCGAACGCGCAGAGCACGCGACAATGGTTCGGCCAGTATTGCCAATCGTTCCAGAGTTCGGGCTGCTAAATTAGATGTGAATACGATGACGATCAGCCGAGAAAATCGACGTTCTTGATGGACGGATCATATCGATAATGACCTGCTCAGTTGCTATGATGCCAGTAATGTCCCTAATCGCAGAGATCACACGGCGCGCCTGCTTACTCTGTGGTGCCAGAAACACCCAGAACTTTCGCACCTTTCACAGGAAGTTTCAACAAACCGTTCCATGAACCTTTCGCGAACAAGAGATGTACTCGGAACGCTTCCTTAACAGCTTCAAGAACAAGCCACAGATGAAAATCAGGAAGCGACATTGAGACCAACTCTTGGAACAAGGCTTCCCTTGAGAGATTGTCTGGGCAAGACAAAACGCGTTCCGTATGCAGTGTGTAATGGACTGCATGAAATCTGGTAAATCTTTTACGGCAAGGGTCCGAAAGTTCACTCATAAAATGAGGATCCATCATCACACGTTGAAAATGTCAAAGCTGATGACCATCAAGCAGCACATTGTTGACAAATTACGAGTACTATATGACGCAAGGAGAAGAATTTGAAAAAGAAAGGGATGGGTCAGGGAGAATCAAAAGTTTCTCGCTGACACATCGAGCCTCTTTAGCACCAATCACTGCCAAGAAGGTAAAGAAAGTATTAGGGGCAATAACTTGTCTGAACACGGTGTATAAGATCTTTACATCTATCCCGAATGACAGGATAGTTCGGATGATTGGACCTGTATGGAGTGAGATTTACGAACAACGAGGATCAAAAAGAGGCGCAGAAGGCTGTCGGGAAAACCTGCTGATCGACAGGAGTGTCTGTAAAGACACTGCAAACCACAAACGCAATCCGTCGCTGGCCTGGAATGATTACCAGGAAGTTTTCGATCTAATTTCCCATAGACTTATCATCTGTTTGTTGGGAACCTTGAAGTTTATTCAGATATAGTAGGTTGCATTGAGAGATTAATGCCTCTTCGGAAGACCAGATTTACTATCACTCCTGGAAAACATCGTGTGACTACAAACAGCGTCAATTTCCACAGGGGTGTCTTTCAGGGTGACGCGATGAGCCCTCTCCTCTTCTGCATCACGTTATTGCCTCTATTCCTCGCACTCCGTGATTAATGTGGGTACCTCAGTGGCGGAACTAATGTTCGTGAGCATAAGGTCACTCATATATTCTATATGGATGACTCAAAGATCTATGCTTCCGGAAAAAAGTATTTTGAAGATACTCTTAGTATCGTCAGGAGGTACACACGGGAAATTGGTATGGACTGCGAATTGGATAAGTGTGCCAAGATTCATCTGAAACGTGGACGAATAGCAGGTATAAATAAGGGCCCGGAGCTTGTTGACCGAAGTTCAATTAGACACCTTAGCACTGGAGAGACCTACAAATACCTGGGTGTGCCTGAGAGCCGCATTCAGGATAGAACATCAGTAAAGGAGGTTCTCCTAAGCAGATACAAACACCTGTTCCGACGGATTCGGTGGTCCAACTTGTCGTCATTGAACAATATATCTGCGACTAACATGCTTGCCGTCCCAGTTCTACTCTATTCATTTGGGATGGTACCATGTACGAAGAACGAGCTCAAGGTACTTGATATTACTACGCGCAAGATGATGCATATGAAGAAAAGCTTGCATATCAACTCGTCCGTTCCCCGTTCATACATCGAACGCCGTAAAGGCGGACGCGGACTTCTCAATCTCCAATGCCTATACAACCGAACTATCCTAAGTACTGTTCATACATCATCCAAGCGGTAAAGATTCTCTCCTGGCAATGGTTAGGAATCACGAAATGAATGGGGGAGGAGCGTTTCTTTACAAAACTTTGGAGCAGGCAGCTGAAACCCTTGGCCTGAACCTCAATATCAGAGGTGAGGATAGTGCATTACTCTAACAAGATGCCTCACTTTTCGAAGCATAGGGGAAGAAAGCGGTGGCCAACAATCTCCTAAAACAACAGAAAGACAAGATGATGCACGGAAACTTTTGCGAAATTGGAAAAGATCAATCGTTGCCAGATAAGTCAACGTTTGCTTTCCTCAAATCATCTGGACTCAATTAAGGAGAAGAGAGTTTCATTTTCACGTGTACCGTAGAAGCATATTACGTCAAGAGGTTTCCAGCAATAGGTGCAGGGCGTGTCTTGAACTCCCTGAGCACCTATTGCATATACTATCCAGTTGCTCTATTCACGCAGGAACGACGTATTTGTAAAGACACAACGCTGCCTCAAGAGTGCTTTACCACCATCTTTGTCGCTTCTATGGCGTTGGCCGCGATCCTGCTCCGCTGAACGTTCCAAGGGAAATAGAGTCTATTGTTGAGAACGAGGAGTGCCGAATTTACTGGAACTACGATTTCTCAACAATAGTCCCTATCCAACACACAAGACCCGACATCGTGCTCCTTGACGCAAGTCAAGGGCAGGGACAGGCAGGGCCACTTTAGCAAAAGAATATAAGCGAATATCGCCAAGCATGGCATTTAAGCAGTAAATACCTGGACACATGGATTGATGAAAAACTTATTTTCGGGATCCAGATCTCAAAGTCAGCCAGTAAATCCAAGACACTGATAGCTATGATTTCTAGACCTATGCCGAACGTTGCCAGCCCTAGGAGCTGATAGAAGAGGATTCTCTTGAGCGTTGCGAACTCTGTAATGCTCTACGGCGGAGGTGTCCAACCTGAGAGCAAGTGTGCCACATGTGGCTCCGTCCATGATTGGCGGTCGTTTTTGCTGTTCGGTTCGACATATGTTTGTGAGAGTACATTCGCTTGTCTCGCGCGCCGTAAAAAAGTACCGTAGCCTCCTGGCACAGTTATATTTGGAATAGAATTGCGTTGTGAAATTTGACATGTCAAGCTGGATTGAGGTAAACTGATAGAAAATAGAGCATGCCAACAATCGCATCAGATATTAAATCAAGGAAAATATGTTCATATCGGATAAATCAATTGAAAATATCGTTTCAATTATTCTTTTCAAAAAAGTAGCTCTTCATTCGAGTTCGGAGCCACAACTCTGGCTCCGACAAAAAAAAGGTTGGACACCTCTGCTCTACGGGGTAGAAGTGTTGGCAAAAGCTCTTAAGGTTGACTCTCCCAGGAAGGAACTTCTGACCGTGCAACGAAGAGGTGCACTAAGAGGGGCCTGCGCTTACCGATATGTGTCCGGTCCGGCTATAAGGGTCATAACGGGTTGTATCTCCATTCACCTGCTAGCGGCCGAGAGGAAGAGGCTCTACGAGGCGAAGAAAGGAAACGCAGATAGAAACATTGCAACCTGGGAAAGGTCATTAACTTTTCAACAGTGGGAAGTGCAGCGGAAAGCAGATCCAAGTGGAAGATGGTCACGGCCATTTCAATGCCTACTTGTATTGTAGGAAAAGAAAATTAGGTCCTAGCAGTGGGTGCTGCCCGAACAGGGTTGATAATGTCGAACATACCTTTTTTGATTGCAAAAGATTGGCGGTCAAGAAGAGAAAAGTGGAAATAGAGGTAGACGCCAACATTACACCGGAAAACATCATAGGGCTTATAATTGGCTGCCGAACCAACTGGGAAAATATAACTCAGTACGTTGAAAGTACACTGAGAGTAAAGAAAAGGGAAGAACTACAGAGAAAGAAAGAAACTCAGTAGGGGATGCAACGAATCTCTTCAAAATGTCAAACTTTCCTCCGACCAGTTGTGTTTGCCAGTCTTTCTCTAATAATTCCGCATCTTATTAACTTGAATCATGCACTTTATCGCATTTCATTTCTCAAAAATATTCGGAAAGTTTTCCGACCGGTAACCGGTTAAACTCTGACAGGTTAAGTTCGCAGGTGTTCCGGTGTCCCGTTCCGCCTAACTCATCTTGTTGCATCTTGCCCCCAGCGACAATTTTATTTGAATCAGTAATTTTGGTTCCTGAATAATTTAGAAATAAATCTATTGCGTCAAGTACAGAAAATACAAATCTTTGAATTTTTACATTTTTCTTAGGGAAAATGGGATAGAAACATTATCAATACTTTACTTCCTCTCGAAAATCACGCCACTTTTGATTTCTGAGGTACTAAAAATTTGCATCTAGTTCCTGAGGCGATTTGCATGAAATACCAATTCCTTTCACACTTTCTTCAACTCACTAGACTTACTTTGATTTATTGAATTGATATTAAACTTTGAGTGTGAATTTTTTCCGAGGTGTAGGAGTGTCCTATTTTACCTGCCTGTTCTGAAGCCCTACCTTCCCCTACGCGGCAGCTAAGCCGCCCCACAGGGCACAGCTAGTGTAATATAATTCAAGCGAAGTACAACAAGAATCAGTTGTTTGAACAATTCAGAAATTTGGATTGAAGACAACATAAGAATGAAGCATGAATTTTAAAACAATAGATATTATTTATAAATACAAGAAAAAGGGAAGAAAAATGATTCTAAAAAAATAATATAATAACACAAGGAAAAACCAGCCCAACAAAAAATATACGTGAAGACAAGCATGGATACGTACATGCATATGTATGTAGACACACGACAATCACTAATGAAATAGAAAGACAAAAAAAAGAGTAAAGAAAAAGAAAAGTATACTAAACTGCAATAGAAAATATAATATAGAAATGAGAACATAAAGTAGGCTACGTATGGAGTAATTCAGGAACTAAGAGAATCATAGACTTCGTTACAACTGAGTCAGCACTGAGTCAGCGCTCATCTTCCATATAAACCCGACTGGCCTTCTGGCTCGGGGCATTTACACGTTGTATGTTCGACCGGACACTCTGTTCAAATGAATTCATATTAAATTATCTTCCAAGTCTCCAAATCCATTCATTCCTTTCCTTGGAATTCCTTTGCTATTTTTCAAGAACTACCCAAGCATGAATTTTGGATCACATAATTGGCGATCCTGCCAGGATAATCAGAATCCGCATCGTTGAGACCCTACGGTGGAACTCTGAGGGAACCAGACATCCAGGACAATTTGCGAACATCAGCTTCATATGACTCTTGTCGCTGACAACCCAAAAAGGGTCTGGAAAACACTACGATCTTTCAAAGAATTCAACTTAGTGGTTTTTCCGCAAGACCCGTCGGACGATCAGGAGCAGTCAACAAACGTCCTATTGGGAAGATTTTGAAGGAAAATGAGATTCACAGCATGACAATTTCTTTAGGTGAGTACAAAATTTTTTTTAAAAAACTCATAATACCAAGAGTTTGTCGTACGCCCAAGGAAATAAAGATAAAAATAAAATAAATACAGTGTCTATCGAATATTTCCTTAGTGAGTGCCCTAATATAAAATGCAAATATTGGAAATTGAGAGTGGCCAGTTGGTCGTGGGGGTTAAGGCATGCGCTTTGGCACGCGCCGGCTGTTTGTGGGTTCGATTCCCGCCTTGCACTCTGGAAGAGCTTCGGCGGCCCACGCGGTGACCACTTGCCTAGCAAGGGAGTGTTCATCTCCGGAAAGTCGTGGTGCCGGTACCTCTTGAGAAAAAGATTACTCTAAGTACTTGGGGCTGGAGTTCTTGGTGGTTCGGAACCCACCATATGCTGTAGGTCCCCCTTACTTACTACTAAGGCAGTTGTAGGGTATATAAAGGAATGGTGAAGAGGTTCGAGGAAAATGTAAACCCTCAGGGGACACATTGAATCAATCAATCAATCAAATATTAGAAATTGTATAATATACATTATTGAATTGAGAAAATTGAATAGTGATTTGGCTAACAGCTTATATGTCAAAGTGAATACGAATATGTATAAATTGAAAAACGTGAAAAGCGTAAATG
Organism: Neuroterus valhalla; assembly: GCA_011762715.2. Classification (NCBI taxonomy): domain Eukaryota; kingdom Metazoa; phylum Arthropoda; class Insecta; order Hymenoptera; family Cynipidae; genus Neuroterus; species Neuroterus valhalla. Next base: position 7,291 of record WSXT02033067.1, read on the forward strand.
TTTAGTGAATATCGAGAAGCGAAAAAAATCAAGAGTGATGAATCGATTGTGATTCTTCTGAGGCAAGTGTGCATTTTTGCGAAGTGGCCGGGAACAATAGTTATTTTTCTAACAAACAAGTGAAACTCGCGCAGCCAAAAATGTTCAGCAATATGAAAAAATTTCTCTTGCTCGATAACATTGCGAAAACCACTCAGGACGAAGTGAAAGCACAATTTTTTCCCACCAAACATAGAAAACCAGCCGTCGAAAACAGCCCTCGCGACCCCATATCTTCTAACTCACGACAACATGAAAACAATGAGAGACATTCTTATGTACACATGTGAATTCGATGGATTTCAGGATATAGATTCATTTCGCGAAGACCTACGAAGAGTTGTAGACCAAATTTACGTGCGGGCAAATGTTAAAGAGATTCGGCGAGCAATGATAGATAAGGCCTTACAGGGAATTCAAGCAACAAAACTAAAAGGGGACGCAAAGTAGCATCACGAATTACACCACCGCGTACATTCAAAAGTCTAGGAGAATCTTTAACGCTTGAATCGGGATCAAGAGGGGAATCGCGCACGCAATTGAATCGTGAACGTGATCAGATGTGCTAATGGCTAAGTGAAAAGGCAGAAGATTTCATAAGGCGGTATCAAGGCATGGACCGGGAAATTCAAAAAGCAATAGATTGTAGCCCGGCAGAATTTAAAGATTTTGAACGCTAAAAAGAGGAAAGAGAACGTGTCATGAAATGTATTGACTGTCTAAGAGTTGAAATTCAGTATATGGTTGCGAATAGACAACCAACACGACTGAATGACGCCTACCGAATTGCAACTGAGGTTGAGGAAAATTCTTTGGATAAAGAACGCGAGCGTCACCGACAAACTTTGCAATTCAATCAAAAGCGTGAAACGGCACAACAAACTAGATTTGAGGCTCAACCTCGACAACATATCTCCAAAAATGCGGTAAGAGAAATACCCGGTACACAGCAAAATTTAGGTGTCCTATGCAAGCTCTGCAGAAAGACCAGGCACACTGGAGAAAAATGCTTTTCCAAGCAAAATCAGGCTCGACGTGAAAATTTTCAACAGCGAGTAGTTGGAAACAAAGACCCACCGAGAAAAGCATACCCGATGGAGGAAGTAGGTCAAGATTAGGATCAAGAGAAGGAAGACATTTACCAACTAAAATCCACCTACGAGGAGGAGGAATCGGAGGACATCCCTTTGTACGAATCCAACTCAGAGGCTATCGATGTAAAAGAGGATCATTGGTAGACTCAGGAGGTCCTGAGTCTTTTATCAAAACAGGATTCCTAATAAAGTGTGAATGTCAACCAGAGAAAATCCCGGAAGAAAAACGGAAGAGTTTCGAGATTTTCCATGGGATACATAAGATGCTTGGTATGTGCACATTATCGTCAGGTAAGAATTGACACCGATTCCACGTGGTGCGCGATAACTTCCCTGTCGACTGCGACGGAACTCTCGGTAGAGATTGGCTCACTGCAAACAGAGCAAAGATTAATTTCGTCAACAATGCGCTTGACCTACCTCACATTTCTATCCCACTTGAAGGAGATTATATAATCGGTAGGAAAGGCGTATTACCAGGAATATATCAAAGCAACGGGATAACGAAAGTGCTGCCAATAAATGCGGTAGGAGAACATCAGGAACTCGATATTCGAAAAAGGGATTTAAACATAGAAAAACTCTCGGATCTCAACTTTAAAGGCAAATTGGCAAATCCCGCGAATAAGGATGAACTAATATCACGGATACTGAATAATAAAATTAATCGAGAAGATAGAAAAAAACATTTGTCCCACTGGTATAATGCGGAAGGTACTATTCCCATCTTTTCAGTTTCCCGAAATATAGCTAAGATGAACGAATTAAAGAATTATTATCAAGAAGCTCCCTTTCTCATTCAACCAACAAATAACGAGAAGATATAAGAAATCTGCTTATCAAATTTAATGACATATTTTATCTGTCAGATGATCCAATGCCAGTAGTTTCAGACGTCGAACATCATATCAAGTTGAAAACGGAGAAACCTATCAGTGTACCTCTGTACAAACACCCAATTTTATTTCAACCAGAAGTAGAAAGTAACATTCCCGAATTTTGAGGAAAAGGTCTGATCCGTCTTTCTTTTTCTCCTTATCTGGCGAATGTCAGGCCAATGGGAATGGGTACGCATGCCCATGGGATCAGTAAAAAATCCCTCTACATACCAAAGAATGGTCAATTTTAAATTACAGTGATTAATAGAAGACATTTGTTTCATCTATCTTGACGATCTACTTGTCATCAGCAGATCCGAGGAGGGACATCTCAAAAATCTTAGAAAGGTATTCGAAAGATTGCGCGAAATCAAACTTGTTCTACAACCTGACAAGTGTAAATATTTAGAAAAAGAACTCGAATATTTGGGTACTGAACTTTCCACAACCCAAGAACGTTAAAGGAATCGAGCGATTCATGGGACTAGCCTCATATTATCGAAAGTTCATAAAGAATTTCGTGAAAATTGCTCATCCATTGAATAACCTCAAAGGCAAAAATGTTGAATTTGTATAGGACAAAAGATGTGAAGAATCCTTCAATACACTGAAAAAACTTTTAACTTCGTACCCTCGGTTAAAACACCCTGACCTAAAAAAAACCATTTGAAGTATGTACTGACGCTTCAAATGAAGGATTGGGAGTGGTCCTCAGCCATCTACCGACCATCAACCGATGAAAGAACCATTGACAGCACGTCATGATAATATGTCATCTAGATTGTTCAGACTCACACAGAAGTTGACGGATTACCATCTGGAAGTAATCTATAAGCCGGGGAAGAAGAAAGCAACGCCGATGCATTAAGTCGCGCTTTTCCCATCAAGAAGAAGCAAGAGGTTACGATTGGACCAGACGACCAAAAAAACGAAAAGTTGCAGGAATTGCTCAGACTACCCAACACTTCGGATAAGCTAAAACAGATTAACAAGCTCTTTGGAACTAAAGAAGGAACGTCAGCATCTCCAGAAGAAATCAACATAGAAGAAGTTATCAAGGCAAAAGACTTATCACCAGAAGTATTAAACGAATTAATTACAGATCTTGGAACAGTAAATGCCTTCAATCAGAAACCGTCCACGTCAAAACAAGATGAGCCCTTAAATAACAAAACATTGTCTTTAAAAAACTCGAAAATATTCTTATAAGAAATGCCAGATGTGGAGATAAAGAAAGGAATCGCAAAAAATAATAACTATATTACGGATGATTTGGAACGGTTAAAACGAGTTAGTAAACTTAACAATCCTGTTTTAGCCGAAAACGAGGAGACTTTTCAAAACCGTCTTCACAATTACAGAGTTCTTCTCAATTACTTTATCAGAACAACTAAACCTGATCTGCAGATAAACGGTGCGATTTATCGAAACTTCGATGACCTGATACCATTAGCTAAGGTAATTTGGAACGACGAGAGAACCGAAAACCCTCAAGTAATCGAAATAACTCACTGGACTTCTGAGGAAGATTACAACCCTGCGTGTTCATTTATTTATCGAACATAACGTTTCTTGGATTTAGATCAGCATCACCTAATAAAAGAAATGTATCCTAGTCTCGTTAGGAAGCCTCAAGCACAGCAAAATATCATCGCAAGGAACTACGAAAGCGGTCACTGGGCATGTGACAAAACTCTGCGTCAAATACAGCAAAATTATTTCTGGCCAAATATGCAAACACAATTACAACAATACATTGAAAATTGTCCCATCTGCGCAAGAAGGCATAAAGAACGACGAATTCAAGCCGACGCAGTCATAATCAAAGAAGCGAAATCCCCGTTCGAGATTATGAACGCGGATAAGTTGACATACGAAGGAAAGAATTATTTAATTCTCGAAGATAGTTTGACAAGATACATCTGGGTAATGACACTTAAATCAGAAGACTTTTTCAACACTTTATACCCATTTCTCCATTTGAATCCAACACCCCAAAAATTTATCGCAGATAACGAATCCGTTTTTCGAAGTAAAAAGACAACAGAGCTCATTAATAAACTTGGTATCCAGCAAGATAAAATCTCAGCGTATCATCCCCAGAGTAATGGAATTGCTGAACGAGTAATCCACACGATAAAAGAGCTAGCGAACACCGTGGACGATTCAGACTCTATGTTAAGACTATTGACAGCTGTCAAAAATTATAATCAAAGTCCACACACAACTACCTATATCCCTAAAGAATCGTTGCTTTTTATAACAAGACATGAAGAAGAAAGCCCAGAAGAAATCCACAGGCGAAGAAAGGAGAAGAATAATGCACAATTACAAGATGCTAGGGAATAAATCAATAAAGCTAAGGAAGTTAATCAACGAAAAGTTCAAAAGACAGGGCAAGAAGAAAGATACGAGATTGACGATTTGGTTCTCATTCAAACAAATATCGGAAACAAAATCTCATGGTCGGTACCAGTAGCTATTAGGAAAATGAACAATGACACAAAAATTATAACTGTTTTTAGACGGGAACAAGAACACCTGCGAAATTTTAACCGAGTCAAGAAATATAAAGTTTCTGAGAAAACTGATTTATTGCAGATTCTTGTAGCAGAAAGCACCTATAATGACGTGTACCAGCTCATGGATTTTACTCGTGAAATGCAAAGAATCTGTGAGACACATAAAAGCTGCAATATAAAAAAGGGAATGGATACAGTGAAAGGACGAAAAAGCAAAATTTTCCAGCGATATCAGAACATAGAAAATATTTCAAAAAATAGACAAAAACAAGGACTCTCCAATTTCATCGGAAGTGCAACCAGGTACTTATTTGGAACAATGAGTGCAGAAGATGCAGAACACATCAGTCGTGACATCGACGAAGTTTACAACAAGAGGAGCGACATAGTAATTCTAATAAAAAATCAGACTAGCTTGTTACAAACTACTATTACAAGAATTGGGGAAATAGAACATCAGCAAATGGCAGACCTAACATAACTTGAGAACTCTGCCACTCAGTTTTCAATCGAATTGCTGCTAGTGGAGACAGAAAACATGATGAAAACCGTCGAAACAACAATTTCTGAAGCAAAAAATGGAGTATTAACATCAAAAATTGTTTCTCCTTCTGACTTTATGAAATCTTCAAAAACTATAAACAATAACATAGCTAAAGCTTTGCCACACCCTCTCAATGAAAACAATTATTTTTTATATATACGTATAAGCACCATTGAGATAGCTCTTGTTAACAATAAATTGATATACAAAGTGCATACACCTATGCCTGAATTGACGGAATACACGGTACTTCGTTACACCGCATTACCATTCTATATGTCCTTTAACTACTTCATCTATGACGGAGTCCAAGATAAGCCCATTGCTCTATCCAAGGATAAACTTACGTACACCATTATCAATGAAGATAAATGCCAAGAAGCAGGAGATATGCGCTACTGTAAAGCAGTGGAGCCATTGAAGAGGATGCATTTTGATGGGACCTGCTTAGGCTGGATTGTGAATCACGAAGGAAAACCTTGCGTACGAAAATTCTTCACAATTAACAGCAATTTTATTTACAGCTTCCAAAATGGATATCAGTGGTATCTTTTACCATTGAACTATATTAAACTCACAATCAAGTGTCCACAGGAGAACGAAGTCACGGAAACTATCTCCCGATCTTCAATCCTCACGCTTGAGGATCATTCTAAAGCCGCTTATCCTGACGATGCTTTTATATCAGCATCAAAATTATGAATCTTTCTTCGCCACAAGGCGAAATCACTCATAGTGGACCTTCGGAACTACTTGGTTCGAGCGATTAGGCTATACCAGCTTAGCCATTCTAATATTAGGTTTATTATGGAGACGCGGGCTAAAAAAGTTGAAAAGAATGGTACTATATACTACACCATGCGGGAAGATCATCTAAAAAGTCCAAAGACCCGCAACTATCTTCCATGCACCCAGTGTACCAGCTGCCACTAAGGTCACTTAAGGGGCTGGTACACAAATAAAGACCCTTATTTTAACAATTATTTTTTGGTAGTAGACTCTACTGCATAAAAGTGGATTTCTCAACATATTATAGTACATATTTTTAAATGTGAAAAGAATTTAAAAAAAAAATTTTTTTCATGACTTTTCGCGGAGATACGTCAGTTCGACAAAATCGATTTTCATTCGGCGGCCACGATAACTCTACTTTGGCTTATCTAAAAGACAAATTCCAAAAATATTCTTAAAAAGCACATGCGAGGGTATCGCATGAACCTCAATTATTGAAAAATATTAAAAAATGAATAAATGGTAGAAGTTTTTGTGTTTTTGACCGT
>WSXT02033089.1:0-13647 GCA_011762715.2 Neuroterus valhalla
CATTTTGAAAATTTTTGAGACCATTTTTTTCAAGATTTGATAATTGTAAGTACAGCTTCCTATAGTGAGTAATAAGTCGAACAATTTTTCCTGGTGATGTTTTTTGATGAGAACAAAATTGTCAGAGTCATGGCATTATCAAAATTCGAAAATATTAACAAAAATGAGAATTCTTAGCTAAACAACAGAAGATATGAAAAAAAAGTATAAAAGAAAAAATATTTCTTTTTGGAAGCCCTACAAGATGGACTTAACAACTTTTTAAATTTCAGCAAAAAATCGAAAATTCCAATTTCAATCGCGCAAAAAATAATGGAAAATAATCTGTAAACTCGATAACTTTCGAAAGAATATTTATATTCGATCGTGCTTTGGCATGCATTTTGACGGACCAAAAATACAAGTCAAGTTTGTTAACCAGCTGTCTTAGATCAAAAATAGAAGAGGGGGAGCATTTTGAAAATTTTTTTGGACTTTTTTTCCAAGACTCAAAAATGGTAAGGACGATTTCTTGTAGTAGATAAAAAGTCAAACAATTTACCTTCCTAATTTTTTTTTAATAAAAACGAAATTGTCTGAGTTTGGGCACTTTCAAAATTCAAAAATATAAACGAAAATAAGAATTTTTAGCCAAACAACGCAAGATTGAAAAGAAAATCAGAGAGAAAAAATGTTTCTTTTTGGGAGCCCTACAAGATTGTGAATAAAACTATTTGAAATTTCTCAAAAAATCCAAAATTCCAATTTGGTCGCTCACAAAATAATGGAAAATAATTTGTGAACTCGATAACTTCCGAAAGAATAATGATATTCGATCGTGCTTTGGCACCCATTTTGAGGGACCAAAAAGACAAGTCGAGTTCGTTAACCAGCTATTTTGGCACAAAAATAAAGGAGTGGGAGCATTTAAAAAACTTTTTTGAACTTTTTTTTCCAAGACTCAAAAATTCTAAGTACGATTTCTTGTAGCACGGAAAAAGTGAAACCATTTATCCTTATGATTTTTTGCGATCAAAACAAAATTGTCAGAGTTGTGGCATTTTCAAAATCAAAAAATTTAAACGAAAATAAGAATTTTTAGCCAAAGAACGCAAGATATAAAAAAGTTTGGAGAAAAAAAAAATTTCTTTTTGAGAGCCTTCCAGGATGATCTTTACAACTTTCCGAGTTTTCTCAAAAAATTGAAAATTCAAATATTAGTCGCACAAAAAATAATGAAAAATAGAAAGATTCATTTTTTGGTCAAACTATGTGAGGTACGGGAAAAATAAATGAACTAAAATTGTGCACCAAGAAAAGATCCACAAATTTGGTAAAATTAACTTTTTGATAGGACAAGTAGTTTTTTCTTCATTTATAAAAAGCATTTAAAAAATTAAAAAAATGAATCTTTTGACAATTGACACAAGAATAGAAAAAATCAAATAGACGCAAGTTCTTTACCAGGAAAATATCTTTATATGTGTTATCAAATTCTTCAACAGGATATGTATTTTTTATTTCGATCAGGAAAATGAAATATAATAATGAAATAATAAAATTTCTGAAAAAATGACTTATTCTAAGACAGAAGATTGATAGAGAAAAGTTGTTCACCCGAAAAATATCTGTAAATTTGTTATAATTGTGCCCATTGGATGCATAGTTTTTGTTTGAATCGTAAAGAATAAAATTAAAAAATGGAATTTCTAGAAAAACTACACAACATGTGAAAAAAGCTAGGCAACAAAACTTCTTCAGCGTTTGGGACAAACTTTTATCGAATGCGCAGCACGAGACACGTGATGAGAATGTATTCGTTAAAGCCGGAGAAGCTTCAACAAAAGGGAATTCACACTCATCAAATTAAAGCACTTGACATTTCGCTTTTAAGTTTCACAAGCTTTTTATAAAACTAGGGAGGTATACAGAGGCCGAGCGCGGAGCGCGAGGTGAGATTACCCTCAAGCGCAAAGCACGAGATCCGAAAGATGCGTGAAAAATGTATGCGTTTAAAACTTGTAGTATCAGCTTAAATCACAAAAAATGGAAAAACTGTTAGGAATTTCGTTTTCTAATCAAATTTGAAGTAGGATGGAAGTTTTAGAGAAAAAAATTTTTAACTCTTCTGAGAAGTGATTTTTTTCCCGGAAATAATTCTTGTTCAACATGACAAATGCTCTAATCTTTGAAAACACTGCAGTTGATTATTCCATCTTTGTACTCATCAACGATGCAGTGTAATTATATTGGCATTATTGGTTTATTCAACATCCGAATAAATTGGACTAATGATTTCATTATTCTACCGACGTGTGGTCGATTTCCAAAATTTTAATTTTAATACTATGTTTAAATTTTCAATGTTTTTTTAAATTCTGAGCGGTTTGAATATAATCTTGAGTCAAATTATCGCAATCTGTAAATATTCATTTTTCAAACACTATTTCCTTGTACTATAAGATTCACTAAGGACCAGAGTATATCAATGCGGGCTGACCAAATCAATCACGAAAGATGATCACAATTTATAATTGTGAGATAATATACTGGAGTCCCGAAGATAGTCCTTCCGATGACAGTCGTTCCGAGAATGCCGCTCGGGAACGAGACGGTCCAAGGGGTTCATAAAGAGGCACTGAAAACGCCCTAAATCTCAGCCTTCGTCGTACGCTGAGGGCGGACAGTACCCAAGGGGGCAATTTTGCCAATGCGCGTCAGTTGGCGTCAAACGAAAATCTCATAGAAACGATTCATACTGTCCTGTTCACGTTCTAGCCCTCGCGTTGATGGGTCAAGGCCGTTGATTTCCAAGCCCGAAACCGGACTATAGTCGGAGTTCCAGTCCATATGATATTTCAACGTGATACAATTGCGAGAGCGTGTATGGATAAAATAGATGCACGCCAAAAAAATAAGAACATAACTCTCAGAATGAAAAGGCATTCAAGAGATTGTAAGAACCACCACTCTAATGGTATAAAGAAGAGCCAATTTGTGGAAGAAACGTTTTCTAATATTTATTTGCAATTCAAAGGAAGTAATTTCCCGTTTTCGAATAGCCAGACGTCCTGGTGCAAGAGCACAAAAGCGAGTCTCGTGCGAGACAGTAATGGCAATGGACCAGGTTGCGGTAGCAGCTACCAGTTTTTCTCGAGGAGTCGATCGGGACCAACTGCATCCGCAGACTTCGATATATAATGCATTACGCATGCACGCCGGGATGCATTGCATGAAGAGACCAGAAAGCTCGCCAGAAGGTGGACTTGGAACTTGGAACTTGAAACTTGGATCTTGGACGCCGGCTCTTTTCTCAAGTTGGCTCAAAGTGGCTTTATAGTTTCACTCTTTATGGCCCAAGATCCCAGCTTATTTGAACCTACGCACATACATGCACGCAACTTATACACGCATTGCGCGCAGCCAATTGCATTGGCGGTCTACCGACCAATCGGATTATCCTGCGATGAATTCATCCCTTCTCTCCGCTATAGCCGTCAGTTCGAAACGAGCTGCAGTTTGCTCTAAAGATTTCTTTTCTATTTCTTTTTCCCCCTTTTTGTCTCCTTCCGACTATTTGTGTCGCCTTCTCGCTCTTTCTCGATTCTTTTCGCCCTTTCGCTGATTCCTTCGTCGATTTTCTGTTGGAGATCAGAGAAATCAAAGGGTGTCTTGGCGCGAAGATATTTCTCAAGTGAAATTTTTACCTGAGATCGTTCCGTAGGTAGAAAAGTTCAGAGATAAATGTGAGGATAAATTTGGAACTGGAGAGTATCAAAAAGAGTGGGGGTGACCGTATACTGGACACCAGCGCACTCTACCGCTTCGGGGGAGAAGCTTGCGTATTCCAACGGGAAGTTTTCGCTCCAAAATGCTAATTACCTTGCGTATAAACTAACGTATAAATGTTTTGAAAAATTTATTTTCCAAATATTTCTTAAGATTTGAATTTCGAGGCTTTGAGGTTTATTTCCTCCCCGATAATGGAGAGAGCGCTGAAAATCGTGTACGAAAGAATATATTGAGCCCTCGTGGCACCTTCCACTCTTTTTAATACTCTCTCTTTGGGACACTTCAACTAATTTCGGGATTTGAATTTGGCGCTCTTTCTTGAAACACATTTTCGCGGGATATTCAAATACGAAAAGTTTATTATTGACTAATCGGGGATAAGAAAGTTGTGTGTGTTAATACAGATTAAAAAAGCTGTCAAGACTGACCATCGGAAACTGCTGGAAGCTATTCCAGTGCGATTGAAAATCTAATAGGGTCATGTTCCAATTCAGATAAAATAAATTTAGGCGGTTGGAATCGAAACCTGATTTTTTCTCAATAAATCTTCGATCTTCAACTTTCACGTATTAATGTAGACCTTACAAATTGCAATAAAAACACTACGATGCAAAAAATATAGAAAACTGATCAACAAAAGGAGGGTTTTCTACTAAGCCTAGGTAGGAATAGCCTATATTTGACATGATTTGAAATAGCCTATTCCAATTAGAGCCGTGGTCAGATTTGAAAAAACCGGGAAATGATCGGGACTTTTATTGACCGGGAAATGACCGGGAATCCTCTTGACCGGGAAATGACAGAGAATTTCATTGACTAGGGAATGGCCGGGAATTTTATTCACTGGGAAAAAACCGGGAGATGACCAGGAACCTTATCGATCGGGGAAGAACCAGGAATTAGCCGGGAATTTTATTGACTGGAGAAATAGCCGGGAACTTTATTGACCGGGGAATAGCCGAGGATTTTATGGACCGGGAAAAGGCCGAAAATTTTATTGACCAGGAAAAAACAAGGAAGTGACCGGGAATTTTATTGACCAGAAAAAACCAGGAATTTTATTGACCGGGAAATTACCAGGGATTTTATAGACCGGGAAAAAACCGGGAAATGACCGGGAACTTTATTGACCGGGAAAAAACCAGGAAATGCCCGCATATTTTATTGACTGGGAAAGACCGGAAAATGACCAGGAATAATCAGGAAATGACAGAGCCTTCTATTGACCGGGAAATAACCGGGGATTTTATTGACCGGGAAATGGCCGGGAATTTCATTGACAGGAAACGGCTGAGAATTTCATTGGCAGAGAAAAAACTGGGAAATGATCGGGAACAGGAAATGACCAGGAAATGACCAAGAAATGACCAGGAAATGACCGGGAATTCTATTGACATGAGAACTGGCCGGGAACTTTATTGACCGGGAAACGGCCGGGAATTTAATTGCCCGGGGAAAAACCGGGATATGACTGGAAATTGTATTGACCGGAAAAAACTGGAAAATGACCGGGAATTTCATTGACCAGAAAAAACCGGAAAATGGCCAGGAATTTTATGGACCGGGAAATGGGCGGGATTTTTATTGATTGGAAGAAAACCAGGAAATGAGCGGGAATTTTATTAACTGGGAGGTGACCGGGAGATGACCGGAAATGTTTTTGACCAGGAAATGGGCGGGAATTTCATTCATCGGAAAAAGACTGGGAAATGTCTGGGAATTTTATGGACCGAGAAAAAACCGGGAAATGACCGGGAATCCGATCAAAAACCGGGAATTCACTTGACTCATTCTCTTGTTAAAGCTGCATTATTTTGATTCAAAATTCACCTCTGCTTGGAATGTTAAATATTTTGTTAAAAATCAATTCATCTTTTTTTGGTGAAAATCCAAGTATTTAGTTGCATCTTGTCTTTTTGAATTCAAAATTGACTGATTTTGATAAAACTCTACATATTTTGTTGACAAATCTTTTTTTTTGTAGAAAATTATCTTTCTTCATCGGAAGATAATAATCTTCTTGAAAAATTTTCTTTGAGGTTAACAATTCAAGTTAAACAGCTTAACATTTTTCATTTCATTCGAACATTCAGCAAGTTGAAAACTATTATGTTTGGTTTAAAATCAATTTTTTAGGCCAAGAATGTTACTATTCCATTTTTGTTCGAAAATTTTTATTTTTATGGTTCGTAATTTAATTTTGAAACATGAAAGATTTAAATTATCGTATTTATTTGGACATGGCTGAGGAATCTTCCTCCCCAGTTAAATGCAATTATTATTAATTGACATTTTACATCTTCCCAATGGTTTTTTGCCAAGCAAGACGTTTTTCATCACACACACACACACACACACACACAAAGAGAGAAGATCCCAGAAATGATAGAAAGTAAAGCGATATTTTCTAAAAGACTTGGCGCTTAATTAGCAAGTGATTACGAATTATTAGAGAGAGGAGTCTCGAGAGGGATCTAATTCATACGATTGCCACATTCTAACATTGAAGGTGCATGTCGGCCATATTGGTTGCATGAATCCATTTACTTGTGAGTACTTAGATCCGCACACTTATACAGTAAAGCGAATTCATATGCATAAATGTATGACGATGCCTACTTGGCTTATCTGAAGATACGATCGGCCTTTTCGCGGTGTATAGTAAAGGCACTTTTGTGCAAGAGACTTGACAGGGGTACCACTTGATTCAGATTAAAATCACCGTAACGCAATCAGTCATTAGTACAGTGACTCGTTTCTTGTTAACTGCAACCGCACACCGCTCCTACTCCAAGTTTGCATTTTACCTCTTCCTCTTATGTACTGTTTCCTTGATATTTTTTCAACATAAATGTGCTGTAGATAACTAGGCTTTTACTCATCGTTCGAGTTTTGGCAGGCGGCACTGCGCGCGAGCTTGTACTGGAGTGGTGGAAGGGTTTCTGAAGATGTGATTGGATTCGCTCCCTCCCTCTCTCTTTCTTCTCTGCCTCTCTTTTTTTGATTGGAGAGAGCTCTACGACAGAGCTTTATACGCTATTTGTCACAAGAACTATCTAATACGTGAAAACGGTTACAAAATTATCCTTTATAGAAATAAAATTTCCATTTGTGGGTTGTGTGAAGTTAAGACAAAAAATGATTGATTTTCAGTATTTTTACTCCTCACCAAATACGAGGGAAGAACAATCCTATCACTTGAGTTCCAGTTGCATTTTTAAATTATTTTAAAAGATAACTTAATTGAAACTTTTGTAAAAAATTCAACAATTATCAAGAATTTTTTTCTTCTTCTAATTGGCTCGATAAATCCCATGACTGCACCAGAATATTTTAATATTATTGCAGTGTCGTAACGGGAATTGGCGGAAAGGTGTCGTTTGTTTTATACCCGCCGAGTATGTCGATTATTCAATATTATTCGAATACATTATTCATCCTTTCAAGCAAATCATTGCTAACTTCAACGAGAGACTATCGAATTGCGTATGTATAGTTTTTGCCTTCAGAACGATGCTTGCGTTAACCTATTAAGGACCACTGTCCTTGTTTTTAAGGACGTCGTATTTATGACTTTTTTCAGTCTAGATATACGTCGATCTTCTGTTTGCCGTTTTTATCAACATTGTCAACTTAAGGTAAGACCTCCTGCTTCTCAACAGTCATCTTCAGAAGAGTTATTATAAAATGGACAAAGGGTTATCTGATTTTCTGTGCGGCAAGTGCAATGTTCTTTAAAAGAACGGAAGAAATTGATACGACTCCGTCTGTTGGACAGCTTCGAATTTACATGTTTGCACATGTTTTTCAAATAAGCTTATTTCAATATTTTCTAACAATATGAGATACAATACAAATCTGCAGATGAGTGTCGATGAACTCTTTAATTATTACAGTCGCCTTCACCACCCTTCATCTTGTAGATCGGAAGAATATTTGCCTTTCTCCAATCATTCAGAACTTCGGTGTTCACAGCACACATATTCATAAATTCACACAGTCACACAAGCAAATATTCGCCACCGCACTTGAGCATTTTATAAGCCAGTCAGCAGAGCTGAATGAAAGGCAAAATTTGGAAATGAATGCAATGTTTTTTAAACTTTGCAGTTACATGAAACGTACTTTTCTAATAAAGAATGTTGATTTGCAACCCCGTCAGAGGTCGGGAACATATTGTATATTTTAAAAATTTACATTTTATTGAAAAGACGCGCGAGAAAAAATTTAATATTTCTGGAAATGGAATAGTACATTGAATTTAGCCTTCCAATGAGAAATTCAAATTTGCAACCAATTTGAAGGTCCGGAACATGCTTATTTATGGATTCTTTGAAGTTCTGTTAATAACTTTCAAGAAAAAATTATAATAAAGTTGCAAACTTGCATAATGATTCAAATTATTGTTTAGAACTAAACGCAAGATTTGCAACCTCATTATTTATACGCTTAGTGTAGTTCTTTATCTTTGACGATTCTCGACATATTTTTTATATTTTTTTAAGTTATGGCTCAGTGAAAAAATATGTTATAATTTTGCAAAGTGGTTGCAATTGTTTAATTTATTGCTACGTATGTAGCGTTGAGCTTGCAACCCAAAACGTGATCGGGAACTTGTTCAAATTTCAACTATTAACATTATTAGTCATTTCATTTTTTTTTTTCATTTTGAAGAAAAGGTTGCAAATGGGGGTATGGTTGAACAACGTCAATTGAAGACTTTTCAGACAATTTTGACTTTTAGAAATGTTTTATTCTAATTATAAACATTTAGAGGTTTACAACCGTTCCTTAGTGCACTAATTCAGATTTATAAAGTTGGTGGCACCTGTGTAATTTATATGAACCAACCATTGTTAGCAATTTGTAAAAATTGTAGGGGAATTAAAAAATCATTTATTTTATTTTATTTTACTCTTTGGTATAATTTGAGTATTTTTGTCGCCACCCTCTTTCTATATTGTTATTCATTGTCCTTTGCTGTGTTCTTTGGAATTTTATTGTTTTACAAAGGAGCGCCAGAAAAACGAATTCGCTATAAAAAAAGATGTATTTTCAACCAAGATAATTTATTCTTCACAAAAAAATATTCATTTTCACTAGAAGATAGAAATTACAACTGAAAAAGATCACTTTGAACTATGGAAACAATAATTGAACCGATGGAAAGCAGAACCGAGCGAGCACACGGTCTAGTAGGAAAGGGAGGGGATGCTGCTATGGAACAAAAGATGCGAACGCCGGTATCGAATATTTTTAATACGTTTTTAAAAACTTTACTTTAAAATTTAAAAACATACAATTAATGATAAACGAAACATTCCCAACTTCGTCTAAAATTGTCTTGGAAATTCACAATATTTAAAATAATCAATCGATTATTATCAAAATTTCTGGAAAACTCCTCCATTGACTTAAAAATGGTCAATTTCGCAAATTTTAAAAATTGTGAATTCCAAGGACAATTTTCGACAGAATCGTGAATGTTTCGTTTATAATTATTCATATGTTAAATAAAAAAATTTGTTAATGCCGACGGCATCGCCAAAGCCTGGAGAGTTTTGTGTTCAAAGTTCATTGAAAAATCTTTTGTAGTTCTGAAGATATCGCGAGTTTAGTTTTGAAAAACGTATTAAAAATATTCGATACCGTCTTTCGCCTCTTCCGTTTCGTAGCAGCATCCCCTCCCTCTCCTACTAGGCCGTGCGCTCGCTCGGTTCTGCTTTCCATCGATTCAGTTCTTTAAATTTTTAGTTGAAAACATTCATTCCAAATCGAAAATGTAAACAAATTTTCTGATGAATAGTTTATTTTCAACCACAATTGGAATAGTTATTTACGATAAATCTTCAATACAAAGAAATGATTTTCGTACCATTTTTATGCCACTATAATGAATTTACTAAAATGGAAAGAGCCAAAAACAAGAGTTGTATTTTCAGCGCGGACTCATGCATTTTCGAATATGATCATTGATTTTCCCGGAAAATATTAAATTTCAAACAAAGATTCTACTTCAAATTCAGATAGATCCATTCTTGACCGAAAATAAGGAATTCAAATTTTCAACATAAAATTTAATAGTTATTATCAGAAAAAAAATCCGTTTGAAATAACAGAAAGTTTGTACAAATTTTTAAACCATCGAATTATTTTATAGAAATGTGTTTGATGAAACTATTCGCGTTTCCGATTTTTCGTCCTCAGATAAAAAATATTTATAGCAGTATAACTGAAATTACAATTTTCCAAAATAAATTTATATATTTTAATGTAAAAACTCGAAGATAATGTTTAACTGTTTGTTGAAATGAAAAATCAATAATGATAAATAATACAAGCCTTATAAATATTAATCAAAATGATCAAATTTTATAGAAACAGCTGCCAATATTAAGCATTCGATTCCATTTATTAAATTATATCTAGATTTAACACTTTTCCATTAATTTTGAACTGCATTATTCCTTTTTCATCTATTCCAAATTGAAAAATGAATTCTTTAATTTTGTTTTATAATTCTTTTTCATGTCTAAGTTTTTAATAATAATCATTGCAATATTCAATGCAATATATGCAACGCTCGAAAAACCAGTTCCCGTCCAATCACTGAAGTTAAGCAGCCTTCCACTAATCAGAACTTCGGTCTTTTAGGATGAAAAATATGAGTTCTAATCAAATGAGTTCATTTTTAAACAAGAGAGATGAATTATCGACCTTTTTTCTAACAATGCATGTATTTCGAATCCAGAAATACAAAAATCGACAAAATAGTGAAATTTCTCACCAAAAATATTACTCGAAAAAAATTGGAATGTTAAGGAAAAAATGAAATTTTCTGCTCAACAGTAGAATTTTTCCTTAAGCAGATGAACTTTGAACAAAAAATGTAATAGTAGAGTTTCTGAACAAAAAACATTGCTTTTCAACCCAAAAATATGACTTTATTCAAAGGAATAGTTGAACTGTCATTTAGAAATGGATTTTTTCACTAGAAAGTTGGATTTTTGACCAAGAAAGATGAATTCTGGATAAAAGAAGCCAAAATTCATCAAAACTTTCCAGATAAAAATGAATATCTTTTAACCAAAAAAAATCAATTTTCAAGTAAGAAAGTAACTTTCCAAGAGAATAATTATATGTTCTAACAAAAAGTACAATTTTTAATAAAAATAAAAAAATTCTAAAGAAAAAATAATAGAGGACTCTTCAATTTGGAAGAATGAACTCAGAACTGAAAATAGTTTGATTTTATTCATTTTTTTTGGTTACCTAAGACCTAATTTCAACTCAACTATGCGAATTTCAAGTAATTAATTATATAAATAAAAGTAGCCCAATATTCGAAAAATAATGGTTTTTCAAAAAATTCTCAAAAAATATTCTTAAGTTCAATTGTTAACTAAGTAGTTGTTCAAATAATTACTAAAAACCAACTAATCGTTAGTAAGAAAATACAAAAATTTTATTGAAAGCGTTTTACATCAGATATAATAATTTTAATAATTTCTTAGGTAAATCAATATAAATCCAATTTGTTTGAAATAATTTAATGATTAAAAAGAAGTTTGTTTCATGAAAATATTAAGCCCAGAATCCAAAATACTATACAATATTTCAAGTTGTGCTAATAAGGAAAATATTCGCTCAAATGCAAGGATTAATGATTGATTTAAATAAATTAGAAGTCTCGAATAAATATTTATGGTTGATAATTATGAATAACTTTGATCTCTGAATATGGTCGAATAGTTAATATTCATTTAAACTTTTCGAAAGATGCTGAGTATGCCTAAACAATCTAATAAATAAATAAATTATGTCACTCCAATAAATTATTGTTTTATTTTGTATATTTATTGTAAAGTTGAACTTTTCTGCGAAAAAAGCTAGTAAAACATTCTTGGAAGATATGACTCGTTTCCTATTTGACTTGTAAAAATTGATAATACTCCTTTTAAAGGCGTAGTTTCCTTAAACACTTAAATTTTTTCTGTTAGTAGAACAACAAACTTTTGGTTTGAATTTTTGATTGCACTAGATTTTCATCGCATTTGTTACACTACTCCTTAGCCATCATAAATTCTTCATGGGTTCATTTTATTACTTTTTATTGTAACAAGTACTTACTACTTAGGAAGTACAACATTGTCGGTAAAATGTACAAGGCTGACTCACCTGGAACAAAAAGAAAATTTCCTTATCAGTTATGACAATTTATAAATAAAGAAACATATATTTCAATTCATAACATTTACAACCATCAATTTTCATAATCGTTTAAAGCAATCAATATAAACTAGGATCGGTTTGTTATCGAAATTTGACAACTTTCTACACAATTTATTTAGGCACTCTAGGTCTTTATTCACAGAAAAAAAATCCTTCAACCGGTTGGAAATGCGCGCCAAAAGATACCAAAGACAGGATTACTGGGACTGTACACAGAAGCGTTCAACGGCTCTGTGTAGTGTTTTTCATATTGGAAAATCAAGTGCTTACTTTTCATTCAATTGCAGGTGTGGTTTCTATCAAAATTGATTCTTTTTCTCAAAGGGTACCACACATGGTACCAATAAAAATGTCTTAGAGACTCTGTATATTAATATTGTTATCCTGAGCTTCAACGATTGAGAAATAACTAATCTTTGAAAGCAAGCGAGACTCATTCGGCTATACAAATTTTATTATCACTTTAGTAAACATATTTTTCAGCGCGAATTTATTTGACAGCCGATGACTTCAATGATAATTATACAAGTCGAGTAATTTCCGAAGTCGTCGCGACACTCACTGGTAATTGCCGTGACGTCGCGTGCGAATTAGAAAGAACAATGGAAATTTATATCATGACAGAGCTCGATGTGAAATTCCCTCGCACGCGACAATTCCTCATTTGTTTAGTTAATTAATATAGTTGCATAGACTTTGCACCTGCTATAATAATCGTAATAATTATATAAGTCCACCTAGAATTCGAATTATTTCTCCATTTACGGATCATTTTCTTACACCTTAAAAACTTCAACCCTTTAGAACTAATTAAACCATATATTTTAGTAAATGATTCAACAATCATTTTATGAATAAATATGATGAAATGCAGTCTCCTCCGAAAAAACGACTGCCTTCCAACTTTGCTGGGGTCCGAACCCAGGCCCCCTGTTTTCCAAACCAGTGCACATTTATTTCGTAGAGCAGTCGTCCGTAAAACGGAGAACAAAAGCGGTCCTTTTTCAAGGAAAACTTTATTTAATTATTTAATTGAAAAAATTCCCATCAAGATGACAAAAATGAGAATCTTGATTGACATTGTAGAATTTAATCAGTTTCAGAAATATCATATCCTGCATTATTTTCTGAGATTATCCGTTATCAATATATTTGCTCTCTTTCTGGTTTAATAAACTTTTTTCAAGATTCCGCTATCAATATTTGCGAATGAAAAAGATTAGCAAAAATCAAAATCCAATATCCGTTTCTCGATTCCGATCCTCCGCACGAGCTCATTCAAAGTAAGCATAAACATTGCGCGATTGGGGCCAAGCGAGTAGAGCGATAAGAAGGGCGCACCTCGGTTTTACATGATTGAGTCAACATTATTATCTATGACTAATATCGAATAAATCATACTTCTCTTGTGGAAAAGACCATCTCCCAAATGATATAGATGTGAACGCGAAAACGAAAAATGTTTTTGAAATTCGATTCAATTTATTACATACTATATAACAAGAAAATTAATTTCCTCAAATTTTTGAAAAACTATTAATCCTATATAAGAAATCTCTAATGTTACGCTACGCCTGGCCGTGTTACGTAAATGTGCTTACGTGAGTTAGGTTTAGTGTTACCATGGCTGTGTGTGATATTGTA
>WSXT02033100.1:0-28414 GCA_011762715.2 Neuroterus valhalla
TTCGTATGCTGAAAAAGTGTACAAAATTTGGAAATGATCGGTCGAGTAGTTTTTTCAGGAGAGTGGGCACCGTCTTTGAAACCCCAATTTGAGAAAAACGCATTCGAAGTTTTGAACTGCAAAAAAGCGAAAAAAATTTTTTTTTTTAAATTACACTGAATCATCGATTCCTACTCCATTAAAGGACATCTTCCGTAGCAAGTTTGTTGTCTTTAGCTTTTTTTCGTTCAAGTCTACGTTGAAACCTGGCTTGTTTGCTTCCTTGTTTTGCCTCTTTATCAGCCGTGGTGATGCGAACACTGTCCTCGTGTTTCCAAAAGGTGTATAACTTTGAGAGTTTTGGTCCACTTAACTGTAAATTTTAACACAATATTCTTCAAACGTTTTACTATAAGAAAATGCAACAAAAAAATCGATTTTTTTACTCTATTCCCCCCTGAAAAAGGACGCTCACCCAGGAAGCACGCACTCTCTATTGATAAATTCATATTCCTCAATGTATTCTTTACAAGAGCTTTAATAAGTGCTTATTGAAATGTATGGCCCTACCTTACTTTTTCGGAGGCTTGTGTGCTTCAAAAGGACGTTCGTCAAACTGGAAGAGGAAAATATGCCTGCCGTGCAGGGCTATTCTTATCGCACGCGGCTTGCTTGTCTCGCAAGTTTAACGAATACATCCTTATCGTGTGTGTCGTGCTTCGCAGTCGATTCAAATTTTTCCGGAGCGTGAATTTTTCTATATTATCTTCAACTCCAATATGTTGTGCCGTACGTGCGATAGAGAAATCATCCTGGGGACCAAAAAATCATTTTCCGCGTTCTTATTTTTTCGAATCTAACGAGGTATGCTTTATCGATTACAAAAATCACGAATTTTCCAACATTAATATTAGGTTTATTATAATTAAGATTGGTCTGCGTTCGATACTTGAACTTGATTGAACATTTCTCTTTGACTCGCTTTTCCACTTAAACTTACTGTTTATAATTCACCTGCTGCTGACTTTTGTCGGAATCGAGTTTAGATTTGATTTGCGGCTGCGGTTTCGCGGTGTTAGGTGTCATTCAAAGGTTCCTTACAGTTTGAGTTTTTACGGTATCAACCGGCAGGAGTAGGGAGGCCGGCCTTCGCGCGCTCTCCTACCCAGAACAGGTGTACGCTTCTCTCCTGCAGTTTAGTTCCTTCTCGGCCGTAACGCTGACCTTTCCATTGCGTCCGGCGAGTGGACAGTGGTTGTCACTGGAAGACAACTGCCCAGGATGGTTCAGCGTGAGTTTTTGGAGTTGGAATTGAGTCGACGGCATCATCTCCCCTGCCCGGACGGTTCAATCTTCCCTGCGCCTTGGTATTGGTCCAGCCTCCTTCCTGCAAGCTGTTATCTTTCGGAGTTCAGCAACGGGCAACAGGAGATTTGACATCAACAGTTGACTAAGGCGTCACTCCAAGGTTCGTAAGTTCCGTATTCTCTGTGATGCACAACATGAGATTGAAGATTCATAGCATTTCAGGCGTCATTAGAAGATCCGGTGAGTGTGGTGTTCTGACGTTCGGGTGCTTGGTGAATACGGTTCATTCACAGCAAATGTCCTAGGAGTGCTTTTTATTATCAGCTGATTTCCCCGACTCGATCATCTTTGGTGTTGTGGAAGTGACGAGTCGGATAGCGTATCACCTCCGGTTGCATCGGGATCGTTGGTTCTAGGAGAACCATCGTAATCGTAGCTTCCGGAGGCTACATCTGTTCTAATCTTTCGGGGCGAGCCCCTATATTTTTTTATCCACTTTAATAGGCCTGGTTGGTCATGAGAACTTGTGTGTCTGTGTTTAAAGTATGCATTCTCTATTTGACTGATTGTGAATTAAAGCAGCGTCCTTCCCTCGCTGATCCATGCCAGTTCGTCATTATTTCTTCAACACTTACGTTTGGTCCATTGGGCTATTTCTCCGTTCCCCGTCATATATATGTGTAGCATAGAATGAAGAAATCGCCCTAAGAGCACTTAAAATCGAATTTGTGGTTTCAATACCTACAGATGTACAAAAATATCTGCTATCGAATGAGCTAGGACTCATTTAACATAGGGAATTTGTTGTTCAGGATATTTATCTTTTTGCCAAGTGGTTTTGCATTCCAATTTCATTTCGCCACCTATTGTCACAAGTCGTTGAAGCTTCCCTTCCACTTATCTTTTAGTAGTACAGTAAAGTGAGGCTGAAATTAATTTTAAAGATTAGAATTCTCCGTAACAGACTGAAATTATGAAGATTATAAGAGGACTTTGAAACATGGAATTTTCTAAATTTTCGACCCCTTGCTCCTTGCAGTTTTGCGCTATCTCAATTTGTAGGAGTAGGTTAGATTTTCGCGTTTTTGTTGCTTATTTACACAGTAGGACAAATAAGATGTTGGTACTTTTTTGTAGTGCGTCAAAATATCTACAAAACCATCA
The DNA here is from genome assembly GCA_011762715.2 of Neuroterus valhalla. Taxonomy (NCBI): domain Eukaryota; kingdom Metazoa; phylum Arthropoda; class Insecta; order Hymenoptera; family Cynipidae; genus Neuroterus; species Neuroterus valhalla. The sequence continues at coordinate 2,452 of WSXT02033100.1, forward strand.
TTGCTTTTATAACACAACAAATTGTTCAAAAGGAGAAAAGAAGATATCTATGTTTGTATCTTTAAAGATTTTGAATCAATTTTCTCATTGTCTTAGCTTACTCTATTCATTCAGGTGGATTGGATGGATAAAAAAACAAGGAAAAGTGCTTTGGATAAACTCAAAACTTTGAAAACCGTCATTGGATATCCTGATGAACTTTTTGATGACAAGAATCTTAACGAATATTACAAGACGCTGGAGATAACTCCAGACGATTTCCTTCAAGCGTATTCAAACGTGACCATTTTTGAACCAGACCATTCTATTAGTCAATTGAGGAAGCCTGTGAATGAATCAGATTGGCCATGGCTCGCCAACAGTGATACGACTGATAGAAACTCTGACTATGACGAACATCTAAACAGCATCGGTATGTATGAAAAGGCGCTCTCATTCCCTTCAACTCCAATCAATATTGATATAATATTATCATTGCGGTAATCGTATTGTATTGGGGATGCAAAGTTGCAATGCGAGACCTGATGGCCATCTAGAAAACTAACCAACATGGCTACCTATGGGATACACGTATCATTGTTTACATGGGTGTTGCATTTAAATAACGCGATAATAATTAATTTTGTGTCAGAATAATCAGTTAGAAGTACAGAAGAAGCTTATTAGATTAATATAAAACTCCTCAAAGGAAGAGCTTCATATAACTGCATCACAGGCTGCTTGTAAAATGTCCATAAACATTTCCGATCAGTCAAAGAAAGTACTTCTAGAGTATTCAAATCTTTTCTGCAAATGAAATCACAATAAATTAGAAGGTAATACTAAAGAATCACGGCCTTTATAAATTTCATCATCTAACTGGCAACTTTCATCCTAGTACCTATCATTGATCATATAAAAAATTTAGAATCAACAATCGGGAAAAACGAGAAGATTATTGTTTCTATTTATGTTCCATTGAATAGAATGTCATTTTTCAGAGGTCAAACTTTCGCAAAAACTTGGAAAGGTGGTTGGATGTAACTTTGCTAACTAGAGTTTCGCGTATTGACTCTTAAATTCCGGTGTAAATGGCAGAAGCAGATTCCAGCTGGTTTTGAGGTTATGTAACGAACTGAGACCGCTCTTCCAAGATTACAACAGCCTTCAGAAACGGTAGAATGTATAAAAAACAACAAAAATTCTCCGCTTTCCCTGACTTATATACTCTTGTTTTAAATAAGCAATGATAAGTATTAAAATAATATTCGCAAGTTAAATGGTAAAATTCAGAAAAGCCGTGATTCCACAGCATTAGCAATTAGAAGATAGAACTTATCATATCGAAAATATAATAGTATAGTTATCATAATCAGTTAAGCAAATTTATAATTATCATGATTATATTAATTCCACATACCTATTGCAATACAACAGTGTAGCAACAATGTTCTTGCAACAGTAGCTGGTGCCAGCTTTGCAGGTGCAGTCTATCACAATGACAGACAATCGGCAATTTTCCCGTAATTGTACGTGGCTCTGAGGCTCATCCGCTTGTACGTAAGCACAGTGAAAATATGTCAAGCCTATTTTCCCCTGTAAGTCGTTCCACACACGATTATAAAACCAGGATCGATCGTTCTTTCAGCTTCGATCATGTTTCTGGAAGACGGCGTTGCAACAGTATACTCACACAATGTTTTTAGAAAGAGTAGCAACATTCTCATCACATTTACAGTATACTTCACTTCAACAAACGTGTAGAGCATAATGCTTATCATATGCATGCCGAATCCCATAGGCAGCCATGTTTGTTTTGATACAGCAGCGCCTCTTTGCCTGTGGTGGATGTTTTCTTTGCAAATACGATCTCGGTTGTTCCGACTTTGTTTGTCTTTATAATTATATAGTTTACTATAACTCCCTTACTCTATTATGAAATATATTAATATTATAGGCCAATGGATTTGTCTCGAACCAAGGAATTCTTTACGTTCTTCATTCAACTTTGAATCATGTGTCTCAACAAATTTTACTCTACAGAACTCATTATCCAAATAATATAAAGACCATAACTTGCTTACTCTCAAGCAGAATTATTTCATATTATGAGTGCTAACTTATACTATCAAACTTACAGTCTCAAACTGAGTAATCTTTTATATGCATCAAGTTTAAATTCTGGTAATGGAGGAAGCTTCATGATGCTAATTTATCCAGGCTCCCAGTTCAAAATCTTAAAATCCTGCAATATTGTGCTGAATAAAATTTTAAAGTATGAAATGTTGGTAATTTCGGATTAGAATTAGTTATTTTCGCAAGTATTAGTCCAAGTATTCTTCGAACAATAAAATATGATCATCATTCATCGATATAATCAGAATCATGGAAAATTCCTTTTTTCAAAATCATTCTGACTATTTTCTATTGAAAATTAAAAAGCTAAAGACTCGACGAATGCTTTATTGAACAAACTGTAACTGTAATTATAATATATATCAACAATTTGAGTATTCTCTCCGAAAATTATGTCAGGAGTCAGGGAGAACAAGGGCTCTTTTTCTTTGAATTATGTCGTGTCATAAAAATATGTAAAACTAAACAACTGAAGGAGAAAATTAGAGACCCTAAGTATATCGTCAAATTTCAGTTTCCAGTTCATAATTCCATTTGCTTATCCAATTTCTGAGATCGGAAACTGTTTCGGAAGAATCTCATTATTCAACAAATGAGCATGATTAAACTTATCAATTAGTTTTTGAATCTAAATAAAACGATTATTAAATAAATTAATTGAATACAAGAAATATATGAATTATAAGTTTGAGAACGTTCAATGTAGCCATTTTTCCATTGAAACTTATCCAATTCAAAATTGGTAGAGTTAGAATGCTTATTCGAAAATAATGAAATTTAGAAAAGTGCAATTGTATCATTATCAGGATTAGAATCCTAATATTTCGAACTTGAACATTATTCAATTGAATTATTTAGTTTTCAGAACTTTGAATTGAAAATAATCTAATTTGAAATTTCAATTATGCATTTTCAAGCTTCAAATATGAAACTGTACAATTTTGAGCGTTTTTATATAGGATTCTTTCGAAATGTTATAATTCTAAGGGTTATCCAGAAATTATTATATTTGACAAATAAACTTATTAAAAATTTCGCATTGAAAGACTTTGAATGTAATCGACCTACTTCCAAACTTTGAGCTTAGAACTGTATGATTCGAAACATTTAATGTGTTCTAAATTATTCCAATTTCGAAGTCTTTTCATTCGGAAATGGTCCATTCTAAACATTTTCAATATCCGATTATTTCAATTTGAACCTACTTCATTTGGAACGTCTTATTTCCAGAATTATTATTCAAAATTATCTGCTTTTGAATGCTTTCAATGAGAAATGTTTTTATTCGAATTTCTATCGTTTTGGAATCATACCTTCCTCAAAAATGTAATTTATAACGCTTTATATATCAAAATCAGAAATATACTTGGAAATCCTTATTCCTTCAGAACTTTAGTTCACAACTCATGAATTTCAAGATTCTACCGATTTCACATTATCCAACTAAAATAAATTGTAGTTTGGAATCCTTTATTATTTTACCTGAGAATGTCCAATTCTGAAAATTGTAAATTCACAAGCATTCCAAACTGTTCTATTCAGAACCTTTTGAATTCTTCCAGTTGTCGTATCATTCCGTTAACTTTGAATTCGGAGAAGTTCAAGTTGCAATCCTTTCAATTTTCAAAATATCAAATTTAAAAACATATTCGTACAAATAAATGTTCAGTATAGCTTCAGCTTTCATTGGAATCGAACATTTTCTGAAATGTGTTTTTGAACTTTCAATAATCAAAACGAACCAAAAAAACATAAAAATAAATCGGATGCGAACAATAACTATGAACTTGGCCATGGACATGTTTAGATTATTATACACACATACAATATATATCACATTTTTTATTGTTATCGCTATAATGAGAAATAATTCTCGGTCAAGCCTCCAAGCAGTATAAAATCATTTCCTGCTTTGATGTTTGAAATTTTAAACATTCGTTCATTATTATATAAGTTATAAATTCTTATCTTATAGACTTTCCTGCTGGGATTCTACAAGACATTTTTTTTAATGAGGATAAGCCTCAGTACCTGAACTACGCTGGGATTGGTTCGTTTTTTATTGGAAATAGAATCACTACAGCTTTCGATGATGAAGGTAGACAATTCGATAAAGATGGAAACCTGAGAGATTGGTGGACTCCTGAAGCAAGGACGGAATATTTCCAGAAGGCTGCTTGCATTAAAGAGCAGTACAGAAATTATACTGCCAAAGAAGGCTGTTTGAAGGTAAGCATATTATATTCGAATGCTTTTAATTTTAACTTACATATAATAAACCTATTTACATTATAAATTAAACAGGATAATAATAATGATAATAATATTAAATCTTTATTAAGTTGCCAAACAAACAAAAATTTACAAAAGAACATAGTATGTCGAAGAACAAGTCAAAGGGCGAGGTACAGATACTGCTGTTTCACAACCTAACCCTGTAGATTTATTTGAATCTAACTTAAATTTAACTAAAAAATAAAGTTTTTTTAAAGAAAATGACCAAAGATAAATCACACCAATGTTTATTTAACTATTTCCAGTTGAATACTACTAAAACCGAAAGGAAAAATATTGCGGATAACGGAGGCATCAAACTTTCGTACTTAGCCTATCAGGATTGGGTGAAACGTCACGGTCCGGAACCTACCTTGCCGGGAATAAACTATTCTCAATCTCAGCTTTTTTGGCTCCAAGCAGCGATTACACAATGTGCCAAATACACTACATCATATCTGAAGAGTATAGATTTGAATTCTGACTTTATACACGAATTCGATTCTCCTACAGAATTCAGAGTCACAGGTGCATTTGCTAACAGGCCAGAATTTGCAAAAGACTTTAACTGTCCAGTAGGTTCCAAAATGAACCCAGTAAAGAAGTGTTCCGTATGGTGAATCTGTTTGAGAAACTGAAAAATAGAAAAACCGGAAAGTTGGACCTGAGTCTACTGTACTATACACGGGTTTTACTGCGATTTTCCTTGTGTAATACAAATTGGAAATATTGTAGGTGAATGCTAATACAGATATTTGAAAGACGGGCGCAGCCGCTGGGGTGTAAAATCAGTGTATATATTTTTTTGGGAAGGGGGAAGGGGAACTTGCGATGGACGCTGCACACGGGGAAAATTTGAACTTTGTCGCATGAGGTGATGCCGAAAATTTATGAATATAATGTAGTCCAATGTAATTACATGAATCTTTGCTCAAAAAAAAAAATTATACTCTCAAATCATTCCACAAATACAATTCTTTCAATGAACTGAAATCGTTACAATAAATAAGAATAAAAATATTTTCCCAAATCTCTGAACAATTCCTGCGACCTTTTATGAGGATATAAGGAGAAGTTATCTTAGTTTCATACACCTAATAATGATCGCTACACTCGGTCCCAATAACTGCATTTTCATCCGGATGATAGGTAGGTATTATTTCAATGTTAAATCGACATCGCCAGCCTTCATCAGAGCTCTGCATTATGAAATGTTCTTCTCATGGTTTTTAATCCTGGAAAATATGATCAAACATGAAGATCCATATTTTCTTACCAATTTCTGGGAGCAAAAATTGTTTATCTCACAAATGTCTATGAACTTCATTGATATTATTTTGTGATAACAGGCATGGTTCTTGTTTTGAATATGAGAATTTTTTCAAAAGTAACAAAAACAATTTTTGAGCCAAGCTATGCAAAACGAGGAGAAATATTGATGAAAATAATTCGGTTTTCGTATAGTTACGGTTCCATTTTCATAACGTTTCTTGAAGAACCAATTTAATTGTCACAGAGAAAAACTATGCGAAATGCAACAACAAAAAATGTTCAGGAGAACGAATCGTCATCTCATAATGACCTGCGAGATCCCCTAAACCATATTTTGATAAGACGTGAAGTTTTTATTCTAATCGCGATTAAGCTCCTTGGGAAAATTTTTTTCGCATCTTATTGTAGGGCTGACCATTCCTCATGGAATCATTAAAAATCCTCCTGGAAATCAAAAAGTCAATTTAATTCAACATTTCTTAGAGTTTGTGTAATATTGTATCTGTAGGGATTTTACAGGTCACTGATTACATATATGTAGCGTAGTGTACAGAAATCGACCTAGCAGCTCAAAAATCGATTTGCACGTTTTTAATTATTCGGATAGAAGGAAAAGTTCTCTATTAGAATCATCGAAAACCTGCACATCGATTTTTAGAGCTATTAGGTGATTTTTTCTGTACCACGTACTATGTAGCGGAATCGAGATTGGTTGCGCAAAATGGAAACTTATTTCAAAGTTTTGGAATATCGGATGTACAGGGGTGCTCGAGGTTGCTGAATTCGAATCCAAAGTCAAAATTTCAAAAAACAAAATGGCGGATGAGTTATAGTCAAAAAAATTTCAAAAAATTGGTTAAGTTTCGGCAATTAGGAATCAATTGACTTGATAGAAGATATGTAAGGGTTTTCAAGGTCGCTGGATTCGAATCCGAAGACAGAATTTTGAAAAACAAAATCGGATCGAACTTTTTTCTTATTACTCACGACAGATATAATAAAATTTCTCATCTTTCAAAAAGTAAAATTATTTTGATAGATAAATACAGTTATATACAGAAATAAATACAGTTAATCAAATCCATCAGCAATATCGTCGTAATCCATTTCGTAAAAATTCTAAACCAAATGATTACATTATCATTATCATAAATTGTTCTTATCTTAAAAATGATTCGTTGGGCATAATAATCAACTTTTTTAGTTTTATCTAACTAAATGAGTTCGAAAATTGAAAATAAAACATTTTTTCGATTAATATGTTGTATCTAAATAATGTTCAAGATTTGTGATGGATAAAACTAAAATATTGAAAGAAACGATGTATAACATTGAGGATTTGTAGAAACAATAAGAAAGAATAAAACGGGCCGACCTTCGCATAAAAAATATTACAAAAATGTATTTGTTCAGTGTCGATATAGCACGAAATATTCTTCAAATGCTAAGACAATCTTAAATACCAAAATCTATAAAATTTCGAGTATTTTCTATTCTTTTACAAACATCATTAAGATAGTATTTCTATGAGGCTGCGAGGGAACAACTTTTGTTCCTCGAAAATCACGAATTTGTTTTTAAACTCGTATAAAACCAGCGAAGAGATCACAGGGGGCGTAAATAGTATATTACACTACAAGGGCAGAAAGTTGAAATTCCTGCTCTGCGTGATATGGTGCCCAAGGCGAAGCCGAGGGCATCATGTCTCGCAGTTCAAGGCTTTTCAACTTCTGCCCGCGTGGTGTATACTGTTTCTCTTCATATCCGGTCGAAAGTATAGCGAAGAATCATATTTTTATAAACAATATAATCATGTACGTATTGATGCCTGCCCCGAAATTCGTTGGTTGGGGGCAGGCATCAAATACGTTCACAAAAGTGAATGTTATCACACATATTCAAACCGTGAAAGCCTGCTGGCGTCATCACTTCGGGGGACATTCCCATGTTAAATCTTATGGAGCAGAAGTTAGTACCGTGGCGGCCACGGTCTCTTTTGGGGGTTGCTGCCATAAGAATACGTGTAAAATTCGACGGCAGCGCCAGCCCTCCCCTCCGACCGTCTGCACATAGCGAATATCAACAAGCCATTGGAATCGTCTGCCAAATAGCAATAACGTTAGAAATGCTCTATTTTTTTTAATTACTTTGAAAAAAAAATCGCACACAGAGAAGTTCTGAAGACGATTCTGATAGTTATTTTAGTTTTCGTGTCGGACTGTTCGTTGATTAAATATGAATCAAACAAATTCCTAATTTTCAGCATATAGCAAACTTCAGGGTCGGCATGAATTGAGTATCGGTGTTCCCAGTGTTATAGAGAGCGCGAGTGTAGTTCTCTCAATGCCTAAAATTAGACTTTCTGCCTTACAATCTATGCCGGAGAAACGTACTTCTGACCAAGTTATGAAGAAAAATTATTTTCGTAGTTCATAACAACTTCAACTACCAGTGAATGCAAATTATTGCACAGGATCTTACAAGCATTTTACTTATGCTATTTTTTATCGATTTTTGCCATTCTCCAGAATTAAAATCGGGTAATCTTGCTTATTTTGGCGGCACTTCAAAGTTGATCGTTGTGCTCTCTAAATTTCCCAAACAGCGTCAATTCCCTGTGGTGCACGGCAGAACCCAACACAACATAAAAACGAGCACCTATTCGACCTACGTGAAAATACATTTTGACTCTTAAGGCATCAGACTGACCAACTTCCTCAATTAAGAGTCGAAATTCCCAAATTTTTTTTAAGCATTTGTGTAGCTATTGTCGACTCTACTACATAGTGCCACACCACATATGATGTCCAAAACTCTCGATTTCTTTTACCTTGTTCATCCTTCAGAACTACTTTCACCATCTGGGTAACCATGCACTACTTCTGAAGAGAGGTTTTTGTTTTCAATCTATGACATTTTCGAGGTTAAGAACTTCTGCTAATCGTTTTGATTTCTTCCCTGGCCTTGGATTTCCGTCTGAAATCAAGGCGTCTGACATAATAATCAATGCATGCACAAGATTGAGGTTTAATAGTCGCCTTGAACACTTTCTTGTATTATTTCGCCTGATATATTTACATAGGGTGACCAAATCTGTGATACGACAAATCAGAACATAACTTTTTCGATGGCCTCTTTTTTGTTTGAGAAAGAAGCAAATTGATTGCAACAGATGCAAAGATGGAGCCAAGTTTTAGCTTGAGACTTTTCGTACTTACATTCCTCGCGTGCGTCGCGTTGCTTTGATACTATAAATAAATAAATATCGATATAATTCACAACTTTTAATGTAATTAAACATTCAAATTGCTAAAAACAATTTTCAGCATTTCTTGGCTTCAGACTTCTACGTCTCTACAAAAGTATATTTTACAGAACTACTAATATTCTTTAACAATGAAGCGTTCTTTGGTCGAAGCATGTACTATTGGATGTCTCGAATGCGCCACTTCGCGCTGCTCTTCAACTTCGCCGTCATACCCGGGCTTTTTTTACGGGAACTTACAGAGAATTAGGACATTGGTCGAAAAATCAGGATATCAGGACAAGCACGCAAAATCAGGACATGTTCTGAGAAATCAGGACGTTTGGTCACCCTAATTTACAGTCTTTGTTGCGTGGTCCTAAAGCTTAACATTGGAGTTGGCTTATTAGCAGCAAAGCGTTTTCCAAGTTCAGTGTGCCATGAATAAGGATTTTAATAAAAGTACCTGACATGAAATACGGAGACTACAGTTCGACAAACAGTTCTGCTACATTAAGTGATGCCAACCCAAACGCCTAACTGTGGATTTCAAAACCGGAAGACAGAACTCGCAGGACTGTCTGGCATTATCAACTAGTAGACCCATCTTGCTTTCACACAACTTTCGAATAACTGCTGTTTTCTCTAGAATGCTAGCTTCTTCGGCAGGACTTCTGGCCTGCTACTTTTTGGAGTCCAAGCGATAGGAAACATGCAATATGCAACAAACATTCAAAAAATCTTATTCGAGAATGTAAAGGGGCAAACAAAGTCTGAACGTAGATGGGTCAGTTTTTCTGCTGATATTTTCTCCTTTGCTTGGTCGCCTCTTGGCATTGAAATTTTCAGCGGTTTCTTTTATGAAACTAAATCTGATAGGTCGAAACAATTGAGTGGATGATGGGAGACTATTCATCTGTAAAGCTCCATGTTTCCCCTCTTTATTAACAAAACTAACAGCCATGTCTCCTCTTTTTCATCTCCAGATCTTGTGAATCCTCGACGTCTCTTCTCTCCCTCTCATTTGCTATATTGCAGTGCATCATTCTTTGAGTCTGTTTGTTTTTACTTCTACAGCTTTATAGATCCAATCAGGCAATTAGGATAGTGGACAAAACTCCCATAGACAAATCTCTCGCAAACATCTCCCACAAATTTGAAGTTGGCTTTCTGCATGAAACAAGTCATTCAAAAATGTTATCATCCCTAGCAATCACTATGTGCACGAACTTTTTATTCGTGATTCAATCTTTCCTCTTTTCGTTATCTTGATAATCACTTTTTTAATGAATTTTTTTATGCAAAAAGCCAACTTCAGATTCGTGGGAGATATTTGTGGGAGATTTGTCTCCGGGAGTTTTGTCCACTATCCGCCTGATTAACCTCTTCCTTATTTATCTTATTTCCGCCCAATATTTTTGAACGAAAATTATAGAGTTTCGAAAAAAAATGTTAAAGTACCCAAAAAAATAAACTGTCAAACAGAAATACTTGAATTTTCTTATTGGCTTTTATCAATCTAGTTCTGATAAATCTATGAATGTTAAACTCCTGTGACTGGTTATGAAAATCATTTGTCACATACCTTCCCCTTTTCCCAAGTCTCGTGTAGGGCAAAAATACACTCCTGTGACTGGTCATGTGAATAATGTAGGTCATATACATGGAAATGGTTCATCGGGTTCGGAAGAGTTGCCGCACTTTTGCTACTTTGGAGGAGGAGGCATGCTGCAGGGAGACAATTCAGTTCAGGAAGCTTGGCACCCCAAGTTACACATCATTCAAGGGAGACTCGTCGCAGATGTGACATGCTGCAAGGAAGACTTGCCATACGTGACTTGATATAGACCCGCTTATCCTTCAAAATGAAACAGTTTTGTCAATTTCGTACATGAGCTTACAGGAATTTTTTATATGAAACATCTCTAGGGATATTAGCGCATGCGCGTGATAGGTAAGGGAAAAGGGCGTGATCTTTTCACAGGTTTCAACCGCTGATCGAGAATGGAACGCAAGAGGGAAAATCTGAAGACCAGCGGAGGTGTCCCTCGCCACCGCTTATAGCTCGGCTGCCTCCCTTCTATTCTTATGCGCGCATTCACGATGACTCTTCCACTTCATCTTACACATGTACGGTTATACACACGATTTCTCCATTAATTTAGAGACCTCTAATCTAGGGTTAAGACGAACATACTCCAATTTCGATTGTTCTTACAGAACTGGAATCAGAAGTTCTAAAATGCGCTCAACATTCAAATGAAATTGATTTTACCATGGACTTATCAGAAAATCAATGAGCAACCGAGAAAAAAACTGATCATATAAAAATATATGAAGGCTTTGTGCATAGAATGCATATATAATGTTAGCATATAAAAATACCAGGTTGAATTTTGAATTGGGTCAATATTGCTGAATGTTGAATCACTGAGGCTGTTAGTACAAAGAACGAGCTTTTTCGCCAATATTCCAATAACTAAGAGTGTCACTTCAATACCTAAGAAGAAATTTGAGAAATTTACAAAATTTTTGGAAAATTGATTGGCTCCAAAACTTTTTTATGGAAAGTAAGCTTCTTCTTTGCTATTGAAAAGACCAGTTCATCACTAATTGATTGTGAAATTCGTTTCGATTTTTTTTTCCAACTTGTAAGTCTGATGATTGTTGAGCGAGCAAAACAGTATGTGAAAAACATGAATGTGTACCTCCACGAGTGCAGTGGGTAAGAATGAAAGTGGATATCAGGAGACTATTTATTTGAGTATTCTATGATCTGGTCAATGGTGACAATAGAAATGTGAAGAATCGCTTCTGAAACTTGTCAAAAGATACTCCAGATATTTGTGATGCTAGGGAAAGGATCATCCTTTTTGAACAGGTGAATGTCTGGGTGAAGGTTGAACGAAAAGGTACACACAGGGTACTTGGTCATTTAAGACATAAAAAAATGAACAGGAACAGAGAAAAATTGATAGACTTATGCTGCGGAAAAGGCTTTTTTATTACAAAAACTTGGTTGGAGCATAAAAAATACACATTGTCCAGAGGCGGAAGCTTCAGTTTGATTGAATTTGTTGTAGCAGATGACTGATGAAATTCCAACTAGACCATATATCACATCAGGATTTGGTTCTCAAGGTATGTCCAATTCATTCAAGGAGAAAATAAATGACTTGATCCACGTGATGAGAAAAAAGGTCAACTGCATTAACGTCCAATAAGAAAATGTTTGTTCAAAGCAAACAAAATATTTGTTTGGTTTTTCAAAATATTTCAAAAACATTTATAGAAGTTTTGCCCATAATATATAATGAGTTCTCCAAAATGTTGACGAGCCGTATGGAATTATTATAGCACCTTCCTATTTTCACGAGGAAACGCAGGCAAAGATTGAGTAGGTATGGATTTTATCGAAGAAACACTTGACAAACAGCTAAATATTTCGATTGATGAATTTTTCCAGGGTCATGCAACCAAGCTCATTTTAAAGCGAATATTTTTGTACATCTGAAGCTATCAGAACGCCGTCATTGATTTTTGATATTCTAAGGTCGATTTCTTTATTCCAACCCAGATATTTCGGACATTTTACATGACATTTCATCTCTTCAAAGTGCCCAGGGGGAAAAGTCGGATCTCAACCAAAGTTCACGACCCGTGCAGTACTGCACCAGTTGAAATGTAGGAGGATTACCAGTACTCGCTGTTAGTACTGTGCCAATCATCGGCCTAATACTGGTTTACAAATGGCTGAGTACTGACTGTCATAACTGGCACGTTACCGACCCAAAAGTTTCGCCAACGGTTGGCGTCATATTGATTGACCATTGGCCCAATACTGATCGTCACAACTGGCTATATACCAGAAAAAGAATGTAGCCGAAGTTCGGCAATTCATTTATTTATTACTAGTGCAGTACTTATACGTATCACCAGCAAAGTACCGGCGTAAGAATGCAGCCAATGGTTGGCATTGTACTGGTATACTACTGACGCAGAAATAAATCGCGTTGCTGTTCAAATACTGACATAAGTGTTCAGACAATTTTGGCATTATACTGGTTTACTACTGGCTTACAAGTTATATGCATCACTGGTGAAATACCAGCCTCTAAGTTTCGCTAACGCTTGGCGTGGTACTGGCCATGTACCAACTTCAAGTTCTGTTTGATAACTGTCATAGGTGCTTAGCCAGTGTTTGGCTTATTACTAGACTTACTACTGGTGCTGTACTGATGCGTATTGCTAGTTAAATACTGAAGAATAAGTCCAGCCAACGGTTAGCATTATACTAGTTTACTACTGCCTTATAAGTAGTATGTATCATTGGTGAAATACCAGCCCAGAAGTTTCGCCAACGTTTCGCGTGATACTGGACACATACTAACTTTAAGTGCTGATTAACAAGCGACGCATATGAGCTTGGTCAGTTGTTGGCTTATTACTGGCCTTACTATGGGCGTCGTACTGATAGGTATTTTTGGTTAAATAATGACAAAGAGTTCAGTCAACGGTTCACATTATACTGAGATATAAGTCTTGCTTGGAAATAGTGAGCATCACTGGGAAATATTGGCCTAGGAGTTTCGCCAACGACTAGCGCAGTACTGGCTAAATACCCACTTCGGGTGCTGATTTACAACCGTCGTAAGAGTTTAGGCAGTGGTGAGCCCAGGTGGAAAAGTCGGACTTATTCCGGTCCATACGAATGGCTTAGTACCGCGCCAGTTGTAAAAGCGGGACATTCCCAGTACTGCATACTAGTACTACGCCAAGCGTCGGCACGATAATTGTGCAACACTGGCACTGTGCTGAACCAGTGCCAAAACTGACTGCTGACCAGCAAACGACTTAGGAGTTTTGCCGTGGGTTCGAGTGGTACCAGCTTAGTACCAAACCAGCACCGAGTTCCAGTGCTGGCCATCAACCGACTCAAGAATTCTCCCGTGGGTTGGAATAGTACTGGCTTAGTACTCAACCAGTACCAAACCAAGTGCTGAACAAAATACGGCTAAAGATTTTTTCCCAGGGCTGGTGCATCTCAGTACAGAGTGGAATTCCAATAAAACTGAAAATCTCTATCATTGAAAATCAAACACATGACACTGTCATCCGCGTCAGGAGATACGAGTCTTTGGTTAAGCTTTTGGAGTTTTTACTATTTTCCACTCATCTCTATCCGTTGTCGAGACATCTCTCAAGGCATCTCTCTCGAGACATCAGCTCTCAAATTTCTGAGAATTTTAATTCTGTTCTTTTTTAGAATGTTTATTTTGCATAAATTTGGGATTTCAAATTTCTGATTTAATGAATCTTAAAAAAAGTCCTTCTGATATGTTGATATTTTTCGAAACGGGATTCTTTGAACTGGTATAAATGTATTTATTCATATTCATAGAGAACTATAATGATAAAGTATTAACATGCAGCCAAATGAATTCCTATTTTTCCTAACGACTATCCACTGGCCTGATAGCGTAATGGTTTAGAGTCTCGACTAGCGGGCGATAGTGAAATAGATTCATGCGGGGATTCACATCCTCAGCGTGTGTGCGAATTTTTATTTGTTATATATGCGTTCAAACTAACAGCTACTGGATAAATATAAGTATGTTATTAATGAATCTGTAAATAGAATGTGTGCTACATTCGAAATCTTTTTTTACGGTAATTGTTAATGATTTTTGATTCCTTATTTTAGGTACAGGCATAGTACAAACTGCAGTACCGCACCAGTACCAGCTGATTGAACTGGTTATGTACTGCAGAACAGTACAGTACATGGTTATCATTAGGAGTTTCACCGGCACCACGCATGTACCAACGGTATGTACTGGCCCATTAATGCAAGACAGCACATGCCTTTGTCACTATCAGGAGTTTGACCAGTACCTAGCCAATAATGTTATTTAAAACTGTCCTAGTGGAAAATGGAAGTACTGGACCAGTACAATCAGAGGAGACTGCACCAGAACCAACTGCAAGAAAGATCCCAGTACTGGTTGAATTCCGAAGTCAGTAGAGAGCATTGTTATGTATGCCAGACATTCCGAAGGAACGCATTGAAAGAAAATTAAGAGCAATTTAACAAAATCTGATTGCTTTATTTTATTTAAACAAGGATGTTGAGAGTGCTGTACACCCGAAAAATTAAAAATGGATTCATTGATATAGCCAATTCCCGTCTGATCACTGAAGTGAGGAAGCGTTAGACGTACTTAGTACTTGGATGAGTGACAATTCGGGATTACCGCGTGCTGTTGACGTTTCGGCGGATGACTGATGCTCTCCTGTATATTTAACACAACCAATCATGACAAATTTCGAGTTACGCCTACTTCATTAGGGATCATGGCTTAATGGTACCAGAAAAATGCTTACAATAGCCACTGTTGTTCTTATCTCTATTATTTTATTATTACTCATTCACATGGAACCTCATATAATAGATTACTATTGGGTGATAAATCTTGGAGCAGACACTTAAGAAACTACTTCGAACAGACCTCAGACAATTAGAGATATTTTTAGATACATTGAGCTAAAGCATTAGATTTCCTATTCTCAGTTTTGGAATTTTCATGCCATATTCAAAATCATCATTCCTAAAACTGTTCTCACAATGAATTTATTGAAAATTCAGTCATATTCGGCATGTGTTCTTTGCTACATTAGTTTCGCTATTTTTAATTTTGACATTTCGATAATAAGTTTTGAATCAGGGATTAGCAAAATATTACAGCATGTGAGAACGATAACTTTTCGAACTTGGTGACCATTTCCTCAATCTGAACCACTGTCTGCCTCTTGAGTCATTGCGCCCTAAAGCACTTTCTTTCTGTATCTAACGTAGCCAGCTACTTCTGCCGATATTTTTCGAAATAGAACTTTGAGGAGCAAGTATAAAAATATCTTCCTTACATCAATGTTATGTTACTAATGTTCTATGTGAGTCGTTTCCACATTCTTGGGGATTTAAACGTACAGAAAAAATATATTATTATATTTCCAAGCATAGATTCATGATGGTTTAACATGTGATGATACAAAAAACCACTTTTCAGATGAAAGTAAATGTGAAACTTGCAGGCACTTGTATATCAAATCGGAGGCATCTATTTCAAGAAGTATTCGAATAAATAATCACAAGTATTTACGCCAAACAAAGCATCCCTCTATTATGAATCTTCTACAAGTATAAAAACTGGATGAATTCATTTAGTAAACGTTAACGCCTAAAATAATATTTATTCGATCATTCCCAAAGAACTTAGGATCTGACAGTTGTAGATCCGCAAGGTAAGGCCAATCTGTTTTCAGGAAATTACTTTTGTGATGCATCGACACGAATTTCGGAAGAACAAGTACTTCAAGTTTAGGCCTTAAGTCAGATCAGAAGCGAGGCTTAAGGGGGTAGTGTGGTAAACATTTTTCAAGAAATCGAAAATTTTTTTTTGCAGTTTTGGTTACTTCAAACCCTCAAGAATAACGTTGAAACTTTCCTTTACCTCAGATGGTATCGGAAAATGATTACAACGACTGTCCCCAAGAAAAAGGTAATAACAAAGATTTCCGAAAACAGAGTGTATTAACTATATTATGCTGCAATAGAGTGTCATATCTTCATTTGCGAATTCATAGAGATACGACACTTTAACGAAGTGAAATATATTTGATACACTCTCTTTTCGGAAATGTTTGTTACGACCTTTTTCTTAGGACAGTCGGAAAATGAGATCCACCGCAAGGTCTCGAGAGCAAGATCTTTGAACGCGTTTTCCTCGAAACAGTGTTTTTTGAACTGGCACCCACGATTCCAGCCGATCTACTGGAGCGATTCACCTAATTTTTTTCTGAAACTGTTCAGGAGAGACTTGGCTATCGTATGACCCTTGATCATTATTATCTAATAATATTCAACAACATTAGGACACAATTAGTAACAAAAAAACAGGCGGAAAAAGAGAAAAAACTTTGAATGTTGCACTATTTGTTTATTTATTAATGAATTTTGTCAGTCAAGGGTCATACGATAGCCATTCATATGTACTTCAAAATAAAATTTGTTTCGTATGTTTCTGATTATCCATAATGGAGAAATCATGGGTACCACTTTTTAAGATGGCGCCTTCCGTTCGCCCATATCTCCACCGGATGTCAAAGAAAATTTACAAAAAAAATTTTTTTCTATACTCCACACCATGTAGAATAACATATAAAAAAATCAAGACTTTCAAACGAAAACTTGTGTGGGAAAAAATGATTGAAAAAAAGATCGATTTTACCATACTACCCCCTTAAGTTCGATAGAAACTGATCTTCGTGACGTTCCCGACTTACACTCCCCAACGTCCAATAAATGTACGGAAGGAGCAGTTACGAAGACCATCGCAGTAGTCAACAACACCGACGTTCTTTCATTCAAGGAAACCTGCATGATTGAAACCGCATGACAGTTAGCCTGCGAACTTGAAGCAGTGGATGAACTAGGAACATATTGGGTCTAAACAGACAATGATTCATGAAGAATCGTGTGATGCTTTTGTTGACAAAGCTGACAAACATTCTTTGAAGTGCAGTTTTTGATGGGGTGGGACCTCAAGCAGTTACTGCATAATCGTCTTTGATTAACGAATTCCTTCCCTTGTGCCCAGGTCTGAACTCGAAACTGTAGACAAAACATAAAAAAAGTGATTCTCTGCACATGAAATGGTTCGATTTTCTCGGTTATTATTCCATAACTGCATTGACGCTAGCAGTCGTTGAATGCAAATATTCCCGCTGCTTCCTAAACTAACGTTTCTGAGATTAAGACTTCACTGATGATTTTGGTGATGCCTGCTTACAGCAACCTGTTGTTGATTCAACAGCTTCGAAAGTGCGAAGCTGATTTTTAAGAAATATTTTAAGTTTCTCAAATGTCGGAGGTTCTTTTGAACTGCTGATTGATGTTTCCCATCCCGAAAGGACTGATGGTCCTGTCGTTCGACAGTGAGATATACGAGAATTGATGACCATTCGCTTACCGGTTCATTTAAAGTGTCCAGTGTCTCAACATAATCAAGCTCGCTGATTCCAATTCCATTGTCTGAAGTGGAAATAAACCAGATAAATCAGAATGTACGAAGAAGTGGTTGTTTTCCTATATATATTCGAGTCATTCCCAACAACGAGTTTAATTCTCATTTTTTACTGAAATGTGACGAACGAGTTGCGCAGTTCCTCTCGAAAGATTTTTCTTCAAATGGTGAACCTTTTCTACAGAAGTCTATACTGCATTTAAGTGCACCATTGATTTGAAAAGACCAGTGAAATTTGACCATTCTGTGTAGACGCCTGAGAATTTTGTCAATTCGATTTTTTGCATTGAACGTGATAAAGAAAACACTGGCGCGACAGAGCCAATTGACGCTCTTACTTGATCAGCTGAGAGATCTTCAATTGCTTCTAAAAAGTTTCCTTTTGCTGTTACATACGCTTCCTCAGTTTAATTATAAAAGCCCGAAGTAAAATGCTCATTTGTTTTTATTTTGATCGTGGACCTTTATTAATTCTAAGTGTTGTTGTACGAACCGCGTGCAATTCTTTTCCATTGCTTCCATGTCAACAAACACCAACAGATAAACACACAAGATTCAATGAATACTTTCACGCGTGAACTTACGAACCTGAACTGATGTATACATTGTACTTACGATTTGCGAACAATATTCCAAACCTTTCGTCGATATGTATTTTCAAAAACCTTTTCTTATAGATATTTGTCCAGTCTTGTCACTTGACAATGTTGGAAACATTGTCAGTGTTTGATTCGCAGACATTGACTAGACTCCTAAAAACAAGGGACCATCCAACTCGATCAGCTTGAACTTTTGCCCAAAACATTCTTTTCATAGTAAAAAGGTCGCAGATAAAGATGCGTATGGTTTAAAAAGTCGGACAGTTCGAAGTCACGAGGTTGAAGAATCATAAAATTCCAGAAGTCACACAGTTCGAATGTCACAAGTCACGGTCACTTGATGATTTTTAAGCACTCAAACACTTTTGGCACAGCACACATTGTATCAAAGACACAGACACAGACTATCACACGACGAATCACTAACTCAAAAATGTACCATCCGGCTCGAATGATCAATGTTCTGAGTGAAGCTTAAGCAGCGGACTGTATTTACTACTTGTCTCATATTTTTTGATGGATAATACTGCACTGGGTGACATAAAGAGAAATTCAAGACTATTCATTCTATTTTAATGAGGATGACGCCATAAAACGCGGTCATTTTATTAAATAACAGAAATAACTACAGGTGTTTGATAAGAGAATCTGTAAATCTGTGTGTGAATGTACGAGTAAATGGAATAAGACGTGTGTAGATAGATAAGAATATAATGACAAGAGACCGGCTGAAGAAACCAATATTTTGACGTCACTGCTGATTGAAGAAGAATTAAGTAACTCAGAATTTAGATACGTATTGTGAAAAAACATGACAGAAACAAGGAAACGACATTTTAATCTTGAACAGTTATTGCCATAAAAAAACCAATAGCATGCTGGAGTTATAATCTTGATTCCATATTAGTCATGAGATCAATTTTTCATATTGAAAAAAATTCTCTTGAAACGAATGAATCCGAAAGAGTCCAACTTTTATTTTTAGAATCAATGATAACAGCATTTTTGCCTAACTTATACAGCATTATACCCAATATATTATCAATAATTATTCGAAGACTTGTTTCCGCATTCTCACTTACGGTTTCCGACCTACTTTCTCTATTAATTATATCAAAAGTATCTTTTATCCAGTTTCCTTACACAACCCAAGTAGGAGTAAAATGACCGGCAGGCCAGTGATGCAGTGTACCCGCCCAAACGATATAGCGATTATGAAATTCTGGATGTGGAGTATGCACTAAAACTATATTCGCAACATCGCCTGACAGTTTATACAGACTATCTACTAGATACGCATGATAAATATTATCACCATCTCGTATGTATAACTGTGATTCTACGTTATTATCGAAGTTCACAGTGATGGGTCCGAGATTTCCAGTGAAGTGCTTGTCTGGTTGCCCATAACCTAGTAGTAAATAAACCCGCTCTGATTGGTCAGCAGGCATTTCCGGTTGTTCATTCACCCATTCAGGAACATTCGAAGCACTTATGGTGGTTAGTTGTCCTTTTTCAACCTTTTCGGCACCACGAAATATTACATAAATTCTGCTTCTGTGAGATAGAGAAATATGTTCGTTTGGTCGATTACCTCCATTTTCAGCTTCCATTGCATCTGGTTTCGCATAGAAAAATAGAGATTTTTAGTTTTTTGTACAATCAAAAAATATCCTTTAGCACTAAGGTGTTTGAATTGAAAATCACGTTACTGAAACTGTTATTTACATCTCAGAATTCCGATTTTCCGATTCACACAAGAAATGTTAGCATGAAAAGAAACGTAGATATTGAAAACACCGTGTCATATAAAAATGCTATTTTTGATTAAGAGATCTCAGGCTTTAATAGGGTAGTTAACGTTGATGAGATACTTGAAATAACGTTATCTTCAGAAACGAAGGGATGTATGAAATGTATGTGAATATAAAGAAATGGATTCAGCTTGAGATCATGTCTTGTATTTCCCAAAGGGTATTAAGTAGATTATCCAATGAGATATCATGTTCAAAATTGCATAGTAAAAGTAATATGAATAATTTATCAATGAGCCGCATTTGGTCACGGATGAGTAAAAAACTGTGGTTTGAGCAATTTCCCTGCAACAAGTTCCTAATTAAAATAAGAGATATCTTGGACACTTCCTGTTTATAGAAATTGAAGGTATTTATGCTTTCTGAACGAAACATGACAATCGACTTACTGTGACCATACGACTTAAGGAATTCGAACAATTCCTGGTCCAACAAAAATGTTAAATTTGTCGAAAAACTGTACAAAATCATATGCATCTCATTTTTATCTTGTGGTTAAGTGTGTCAAATCCAGATTAGCTGCTAATGTCGGGAAAAAACGTTTCTCTTACTGGTCGCTAAGGCTACTTAATCGTCCAAGTTCTGAGTAGAAACAATCTTCAAGGAAATAAGATTCCATAAGCAACTTTGAAATTAAGTCAATTCCAAGTTCCATCCTCTTCAAATGGAAGAGCCTCGACTTTTTCGAATAACTGAGAATAAATATACACAATTCATATTATTGTAAAGCTCAGATAGGATATAGATGGCCAAAGAGTGGATGGAGAAGAAGAAGAGGTAAGGTTATATAATATGAATTGCATGTAGAGGAAAGAATGACTTTCGAGAATTTTTGTTGAAAGGAACCGAAAGTCATAGATAATAATGGGACATACTCAAGAATCAGTGACAGTCGACTTTCTTTATGGGCGGACCTTTTTGATGATGACCTGCCTAATTGCTACGATGTCAGTACTGTACATTATCGCAGAGGTTTAATGGCACGTCTTCATACTCTGTGATCCCAGGAACACCCAGAGCTCTCGCACCTTTGACAGCAAGTCTTAAGACACTGTGCCGTCAACCTTTCCCGAACATGAGATGTCCGCGGAACGCTTCCTCAACAGCTACAAGAAAAAGTCGCAGACAAAAATGAGAAAGCGACATTGAGATCAACTGCTGGAAAAAGGCTTCCCTCGAAAGACGATGTCGATTTTGAGACAAGAAGAAACATAAACATTCAGGTTCCTCCCAAGCCCCATGATCTGGTTGAAATGGATGCTACCCTTCATGAGAATCTTTCGGAGGATCCAACCTCTGGACCTCTACTTGTTCAGATTATGATGTGGCGACAGCCTAAGCTGATTCAAAGCGAAGGTCCAACCCCACGATTAAAGAGAGGCCTGAAGAGCGCTTGCATCAACTAAGCAAGAAGATTGGCTGGGCAAGAAAAAACGAGTCTCATATGCAATGTGCGATTGACTATTGGGAATCTGGTAAGTCTTTTACGAGAAAGGTCCGAAAGTTTGCTCAAGGAATAAGGGTCCATCATAACAAATTGAGAATGTTAAAGCTGATGACCATCAAGCAGCACATTGCGGTCGAAATACGAGTACTATCCGACGCAAGGAGGAGAATCAGACAAAAGGAAGGATGGGTCAGGGAGAATCAAAAGTTTTTGGCTGACCCATCTCGCCTCTTTAGCGATCCTCCTGTTTTTGTCAAAACCTCACCATAGTCTGAAGAAGTCGAGACCATTAAATGAAAGCACTGTGAACATCTTACGTTTCAAGGAGCTGTGCAGTAACCTAATGACAACCAAGAAGGAATACCCAACAATCACTGCTGAGGCAGTAAAGAAAGCATAGAGGAGCACAAATAAATTCTCCGTTGCTGGTCTAGACTGCATTGAGAACTTTTGGTGGAAGAAGTTCACTTCTACACACCAACATCTGGCCCGCATCTTTATCTCATATTTGAAGCCGGATATTCCTATTCCACAGTGGCTGGTCTTAGGACGAACTGTGATGCTACTCAAGAAAGGTGACTTGTCCGACCTAGAGAATGGCAGGTCAATAACTTGTCTGAGTCTTTTGTATAAGATCTCCATATCTATCCTGAATGACAGGATTGTTTCGATAATTGGACTTGAATAGAGTGAGATTTACGAACAACGAGAATCGAAAAGAGGCGCAGAAGGCTGTTGGGGAAATCTTCTGATCCATGGGAGTGTTTCTAAAGACGCTGCAAACCACAAGCGTAATCTGTCGATGGCCTGAATTGCTTGCCAGAGAGCTTTTGATTCAAATTCCCATATACTATTCACTTGTATGTTGGAAACCTTGAAGGTTCATTTACATATAATAGGATGCATAGAGAGATAAATTCCCCTCAGGGAGACCAGATTCATTATTACTCCTGCAAAACATCGTGTGACAACTAACAGCGTCACTCTCCAGAGAAGTGTCTTCCAGAGTGACGCAATGAGCCCTCTCCTCTTCTACATCACACCATTGCCAATATCTCTCGCACTTTGCGATTCTAATGGGTACCACTGTGGTGGAACCAATAGAAGTACGCATGAGGTCACTCATATATTTCATATGAAGGACTTGAAGGTCTATGCTTCCGGAAAAGAACATCCCAAAGATGCTCAACATCAGGAGTGAGGAGAGTGCACTACTCCATCAAGATGCCTCACTCCTCAGAGTACAGATGAAGGAAGCGGAGGCGAAAAACTTCCTGAAACAACATGAGGACAAGATGATGCACGGAAACTTTTACGAAATTGTAAAAATTAAATTCTTGTCACATGAGTGAACGTTTGATTATCTCAAATCACCTGGACTCAATTCAGGAACCGAAAGTTTTAATTTCGCGTGTCAAGATGGTGTGATTTCCACCTTGGCATACCGTAGATGTATATTACGTCAAGAGGTTTCCAGCGATATGTGCATGAAATATCTTGAACCCCCTGAGTACCTATATCATATAATATCGAATTGTCCTATTCACGCAGGAACGCTGTATTTTTATAGACACAACGCCTCCTCAAGGGTGTTTTACCACCATCTCTGTCGCTCTTATGGTGTTGGCCGCGACCCTGCCCTGCTGAATGCTTCAAGGGCGCTAGAGTCTATTGTTGAGAACGAGGAGTACCGTATCTACTGAATCTACGATTTCTTGAAAATAGTTCCTATCGCAACACGATATTTGCGATATTTTCAGAAACACAAGACTGCCTGCAAAAATGTCTCTTAAAATTGACTTGATTATTTTAGGCTTAGCTGTTAATTTTTATAGAGTGACTCTGGACTGTGATTCTTGGACAATGAAGATACAATTATTTGGCTTCACGTCAATATATAAGGAGGATTAGATCTAATTGTACAAGAATTTTATGCATGAATTACAACCAGAAGATTAAATCATTTTAATGTAGTGTAGTGTAGCGTAAGGTTTGGAAAAGATAACAAACAAGCTATCGAAACCTTGTCATTTTGACAAAATACATTAATTTTGGTTCGTACGACAACCGTCTTTTATTGATATATCAATACCTAATATAATTCACGAGCGTTACTGAAAGAATAAAAGTAAATGATACTGATAAGTTTTTTCTACTAGCACTGTTTGCCAACATGTTGCATAGTCCAGGCAAATTTTATTTTACACAATGCTTTTTTGAAAACCTAATGCCACTAGGCAAGCTCAACTATGAATTTTCAGGGTTCGCACCCCCTTGGCTTTAGCGCCATCTTGAATCAAAGGATCAAATCGGTTTTTCGCCCATAACTTCTGCTACTTTTGCATTTGAAAAGAAACAATAAGCATTTTGTGGGGAAAAACAATACCTACCAAATGATACCTCTAAAAATTTTATTTACTAATTTGTTCATACTAAAAATTCCATTATTTAAACAAAAACTCATCAAGATAGCAGTTTTTCGCTATATCTTGTTTCCTGTTACTCTGATCAGAAAATTTTTCAGAAAAATATTGTAGAGCAGCAAATTCTCTACATTTCATATCTGAACATTTTCTTTTGTTGAACTTTGTCTTTTGTTTTTGTTGAACTAATTCTATTTATCGTGTACTGTTGTATACCGCACCAAATGTTAGACAAGCTTAGGATTAATACGAAAAAAACCGAAGATTTAACTAAGGACAATGGAGACGGAAATTAACCAAGAATATCGAGCATATGTATTTCGGAAATTTTCTGTAAAAAATACATGATGTTTCCCTAATAAGTAACTTTTTGTAAAATAGGTTTTCTTGTTTCTCACTGGTTTGTGTAATAGAAACTTTAGTTCATAAAAACAATAACTGGTAACACGAACTGCGTATTTCACTCAACTTCTCAAAAATTGTTACGTACTTTACATTTTCCGATTGGAAGAAGGTGTTTTAAAACATCATACATTCGTTCATTATCCAATTGTTTATTTATATTAAAAATCGTTGTGATTCACACATTTTATCAAGACTGACCATTTTCAGTGTTTTCTGCGTAAGAACAATACATTGTTTCATACTATGAATTTATAAATACAGGACAAATTGTTAAAGAATTTTTTTTAAATAATTATATCAAAAACACATATGTCGAATGGACGATAAACAAACAATTTCGTCTACAATTTTGACCTCCAGTTAGTTGCAATTATTTGATAAGTGATTTGTGACAAAAACTTCTGCAGGAATCTGACTGTGCCATCAGAAGAAAAGTACTTCATACCTCATTCCAGTCATGTTCTTGACTCGCAAATAACATGTCGAATGTTTTTATTGACGTTTAATGCCGAAAATTGCACTATTTTAGTTGTTTTATTTATAACATTAAAAGTATTAGAGCAATCCTAATGGAATCAATAAATAAGTTATAGGCAATTGAATTACAAATCAAATGAGTCCTTGATCGACCTAATCGAATAATGGGGGGCCGAGAAAATTAGTAAAAACCAGGAAATTTAAGGCTTGTTTAACAATTTAATATATTTGTTAATTTCGGATTTCCATGAATGGGCTTTGGTGAGAAAGTAGCGACTTTAATGGTCTATGAGTGGTAAAAAGAATGGATACTGTAGGATTATAACTTTTTGCGTAATTGCTATTTCAATTATTTAATGCTACTAATCGCAAAATGTCTGTATGGTGCACTGATTTTAATTTTTAAAACGGATTTTGAAACTTAAAGTTAAGCACAACGAAATGTATATCTTGCTTTCCCAGTAAAATGTTGCTAAATGCGTTAAAAAAAGTTTTCACATTACTCCAAACTGCTGAGCGCTCGAAAGTAGCCTCTTCTACCTTCCTTTTTCCCCCACTTCTCGGCTACTTTCGAGCGCTTAGCAGTTTGGAGTAATGTGAAAACTTTTTTTAACGCATTTAGCAGCATTTTACTGGGGAAGCAAGATATACATTTTGTTGTCCTTTAGTTAAAGTTTCAAAATCCGTTTTAAAAATTAAAATCGGATCATTGGTGCACTATACAGACATTTTGCAATTATTATTATTATTTATCAGCATTTGGAACTCGAAAGTTCATTGCCTCATCTACCCGAGACCGCCACGCGTCCC
>WSXT02033101.1:0-13647 GCA_011762715.2 Neuroterus valhalla
ACACGACTAAGCGAGAATTCCGAACAGTCACCTACCCGCGCGCTAACCGCGCCCGTTCATGCTTGACATTCGAGATCCCGCCCAAGTCGGAAGTTACCACGCAGCAATGCCGTCGGTGCTGGATGCTTTTATATTCTTCTGATTTCCCACGACCACGGTTGAAATTGAAGAAAAAATTTATGTTTTAGGAATAGAAACAAACCTAGGGAATCATTTATGTTCATTACTAAAATGTTCCTTTTAAATTTATCTTCAGACTTTCGAGTAACAAGAGTCATACAGAATTTTAAGAACTTCAACTTCATTTTTTCAGGAATTCTCTAACTCTTTTACGTTTTTCTCGCCATTCCCTTCTGGGATTCATTGACCTGTAGCAGTCCTGGATGTTAAGTTGCAATAAGAAATCAATTTTGCTGTGTTGCATTCTTTTTTCCCATCACCGGTTACAAAATAAAGAAAGAGGTGACCATTTTTTTCGGACCCCTATGCTAAAAGCTTTCCTGTTAGTAAGATTTTTCTCGGCAACAGCTTGAAGTTAACCTTCTAGGATGCAGCTGCGCAATGAAAATGAGAATATCATATGTTGCAGTATTGTTTTTTTTGTTATCAGTGATTTGAATCCAAGAAAAATGAGGAAATTTATATTTTAAACCTTATGTATTAGCCGAAATTAACTGATGCGAATTTTAAAGGGGTCTTCCAAGCATACTACAGACAAAAAATTTACCTCAAAATTATTGATTTAACCTTAGTTATTCCCAAACTTGAACTTTCCTATATATTATCTTCAATTCTAATATGTATATTAAATGTACAACATATTAACTTATACACCTCGATACGGAACTGCTTTTTCAGATGATGTAAAACAAAGCATACATTTTGTATCTCATAAATACTTATATATTTGTTATGATATAAAAAAGCATAAAGAGCATTGATATTGAAACAAATAAATTTCAATGGGTTGTTTTCATACATATCACAATTTATGTATCTTTTCGAAATTAACAATTTTTCACTTCAACACTCTTTCCGTATCTCATGTAGTTTTGCTGGAAACTTGACTTTTATTCGAAATGTTTTTTAAGGTTGGAACAAAAACTATGCGTCTCTTGGAAAACAGTTTGAAAAAAATTTGTAGATGTTTTTCATGCTAACAATATTGGTACTGAACATTTTTTTCTATCTCCTACAGTTTGGCCACAAAATGGTTAGGATAAAATTTGTGGTACTTTCTGAAGTGAAAAAATTTGTTTCCTACCTCGTAACGTTTGGCCACAAAAAGGATTTAAATTTTTTTAATACTATTTTTGCCAATTAAACAAAAACTACGTGTCCTATCAAGAAATGAATACAAAGAGAAATGAAGATCTTTCGGAAGTTAAAAATTTTTGGTTTCTGAACTTTTTTTCCCCCATCTTGTACAGTTTGACCACAAAGTAGATTTTTTTTTATTTTCAATATTATTTTTGCCAATGGAACAAAAGTTACGTGTCCTTAAAAAAAATGGTTGGGATAAAATTTGTAGATCTTTCTTAAGTGAATAATTTTTTTTCCGAACATTTTTTTCCTATCTCGAACCGTTTGGCCACAAAATGGATTTTTTCATTTTTATATTATATTTACAAATAAAGCAAAAACTACGTGTCCTATTAAAAAATGATCAGGAACAAATTTGTAGAACTTTTTTAGATGAATGATTTTCGTCCCATAACTTTTTTCCGTATCTCCCGAAGGTTGATAGGAAAATGGATTTTTTTATTTCTGAGTATGTTATTTCTATGGGTAAAACCATAACCGTTCGTTAAAAAAGGCTGGTTCAGGAACCTAACCTTTCTTTTTGGTTTCTCAAAATTTATGCCGAAGGGCAATCCAACTTGATTAGTCCTTCAAAAGTTAGGCAGCATACAGGCGACAACAACGAGAACAACGACAACAGACAGAAGAAAGGTGAAGATTCCATTAAAATCGTGAAAGTAGAATTTCACATGAAACACGGAATTCTTAGATCAGGATATTCAAAACTTTATTGATAAAATTTGATATGTGCATGCTAGCAAATGTTTCAATTTGAAATTATCTGGAATTGTCTAATTTCTGAAGCTTGAATAAAAGATTCTTGAAACTTAAACGTTTTAAACATTCTTGGAGTCTTCTGAAGTTGAATATTGTTTAATTTCTAATAGTTAAATTGAGATTAATTTTTGACTGAATGACTCTAATCTCCAATTAAAAATTGTGAAAGGACCTCGCACTAAGTATGCGTTATATTTTGGTTTTTGATGCTCTGATTCAAGTTGAACATAACAAACAGGAAAATAAATATGCATCAGCACGGGGTCCTTTGTAATTGTAAGGTACATGAAGGCATTAAACTTCTAATTATTCAAAATTGAGGATTTTCAAGTCAAAATTGTCCAACTTCTTTCGATTTGAAAATTGTGGATCAAGTACCGAAAAACTTGAAAATGAAAATTTCTAAATGAATTCTAGAACAACATTTTTTTTTGAACTAAGAAGACAATAAAAAAAAATCGGAATCTAGAAGTTGAAGATATACAAATTGAAAATTCCAAACTCCTTTAAAAAAATTAATTCACTGTCATTTTCATATTTAAGAAGTTTTTAGCACTAATTTCCAAAGATTTAATACCATGATATCTGTGATATCGAAACGAAATATTGTAGCATTCCTGAAAAAAGGGGATTCCATATCGATTTGGAAGCGTCTTACAATAAGTTACAATTTTCATTTTGAATATGGACTTCAAATTAAACTCCTAGAAACAGGAAAAGTTACTATCATGAATGCAGAAATTTCTGACTGTAAAAGTAATTCAACTACAACATGCTGATTATAATCTTTGAATAGAAAATTTCTCATACCACTTCCACGTCCGGAGGTATTTCCAATTCAGGGGGAACGATGAAAGCTTCGTCATCTTGGGAACCTTCCGAAGGTTTTGGGCTTTGGGAATCCTCATTTCTCTTTCGACTCTCATCTTCGCTGTAACTGTAAGCGACTTGTCCATAAGAATTTTCGGAATCCAAGGCTTGGTGCAGCCTTTTCATCTCCTCTTCTATAAAAAAATTAATCAAATGACATTGTAACACAAATTTCATTAGAAAAGTAGAGAATTGTGTAAGAAAAAATCGTTATCATATGTTTTTTCAGGATTATTACAGAAAAACGGTTTCAAAATCAAAACTTTTTTAGTTTTCACAGGTCTACAATATCAACAGATTTTACTGCTCCCAGACTAATTTACCAACAATTTTTTGCATAATTATTATTTAATGCAAATGGCCCAAATGGTCCCAAGACTTCTCCAGATTTTCCAGAACTTTTCCGCAATTCTATGACTTTCCCAGGTCTTTAAGATCTTGTAGCAATTTTATTTTCTATTAATTTATAATTAGCATTATTATAATTATTTATTACTCACCATGGCAGAGGGATTCCTCGGCATCGTTGTTGTATAGGGAACGATACCGCTCTTCATCGCAATGCTGCTCAATTCTGTATTCATCCTCAGTGAGAAACGTCCGCTGGTCAAAGCCACCAGGTGGTGGTTCATATATCCGCAAGTCACCAAGAGCCCCTCGTCCATCGTATCTATAGACAAATAACACTACAGTTAGCGGAAAAAAGTTGCGAAAATTCGAGTAATTATAAGCGCACTCGGCATCTGAAAATAAAGTAGAATCAACGAGAGAATCCCACCAGGACGATTCCTGTGAAGTATACGAAAAAATATTTAGTTTCAAGCAGAAAATTTGCTGAATTCAATCAAATAGAAGAATCGTATAGAAAGTAAGATTTGTCAGAGTATGGCACCTGATGGCAGACTTTTAAACAGATTCAAGAAGAGTAACTGAAATTTCTGATTTTTCATAAACTAGAAAATAGTATGTGTGATGCTACACGGTAAAGGTATAATTAATATTGCATACCACCAAAAAAAGAACTTTATAATAGAAGAGTTTTTTCGAACCCGTTAAATTTCTTAAAGAAACCAGACTATTTTTACCTCTGCACCACAGCTGACACATGTCAAACACTATACAAGATAAAACGCGAAGAAATTGAATTGAGAGATAAATTTCAAGTATCATACAGTTCTGACACATATATATTAAATAATAAAGAAACCCAGAATTCTGCTAATATTCAATTACAGTATTATGAATACTCTTGGGATATATGAGAATGTAATACTATTTTATGATTGTCAATCACTACAAAATGTTATCAATCATCCTCGGAAAAACATGTATTCAAATGAAAAGATAAGACATTTCATAACCTACTTACCTAAAATTATCGGGAGCTGATAAATTTAAGCATTATAGATTTGAAATACTTTGTAGATAAAATGGAAAATGAATACTGGTTTTAATATTCATGTAGCTACTGGAAGTTTCAATATAGAAAATAGAACAGAGTTCGTGATCATGTTAACCATAAGTAGCAAAATAAAACTTTTGGATATATATTATAAATTAGATCAGACATACATGAAAATATTACCAGTATTCGATATCATATAAATACAATCACTTATATTATCAGAGATAATGTAGATTCTAAACATAGTTTAAAAGCCTGAAATTTAAAATACTCGAACTTTGTGTAAAGATTGTGGTATTAAAATAGTGCAATCGGTTCAGATCTAAAATCATTGCCGATCAATATGTTATTTAAGATACTCATGGTAAAATTATCAGAAAAGTAATACAAGTGTAAAGCAGATGTTTTGCGCTGTATGTAACAATCATTTCAAGATCCACGCATACATTCTAAAATAATATCAAAGCCAAGGCCAAACCTTTCCTTGGTATTTAAAATCAATTTAGGAGATTATTTTTACTGTTACTTAAAACTTAAAATTCACGAATTATCTTATACAGCATTTGATTTTCAGTAGAGCAGTGCATTTTTCGAGAAAAGGACACGACAGCATCTTTTGCAGAAACTTTCTTAATAATGATATTCAAAACAATGCTTTTATATTCTTATTGCACGAAGCAACACATATTTTTTTTGTTTTAAAATGTTATATCCCTTAACTTCTAATTCTACTATGAAAAAAAAGGTCGACGAGACAAAAAAATTGATGGAGTTCACGCTTCATAGCATATGAAAGATAGGAGAAATATTCTGTTAGATCAATAAGGAATAGGATTGTACAAATAAATTTTGTGTTCTACATACGGTTAAGAAACTGAATCAAGATACGAAGTTTAATTAAAATGCAGAATATTTCAGGTATGAAACTAGATTTCTTTACCCCTTGCCACTAATTGAAAGAGCGTCTATGTATACCGAAATTTCGGTACAGATAGCCTTTTTCCAGGGCCCTATACTATACCGAGAAAATCTGGCTATTTGACCAAAATTTCGATCAAATGGTTTTGAGATGTTTCAAATTTAAGTAGCAGGGCTCGCAGGAAGCAGAAACATTATTCGTACCTAAATCAGCCGAGAATGACCAATTTCAAAAATGAAGTACTTATGATTAAACTTTGAACCCAAAGAATAAAACATTTAACAAAATGAAATGAATTATTTTAAATTTGGACGTTCATTTATGATTTTTGAACTCTTGAGCATTGATAAATGAACATGTGTAATTAATAGGAGTTTCGAAATTACCTAAAGCTCAATTTCAAGGCCTTACAAATGGACATTTGAAAGTTTACAATTCAAAAGCAGTGTAGCTAAAAGATGAATACATTGATACTAGAAGCTTTCCTAAATATACAACCCTGAATGGTAAAAAATTATAACATCACTAAATTGTTAATGAATGAAATTGGACCTGAGGTTAAGAAATCTGTTCAAAGTCCCAAAACATAATTCTTTGAATCCAAATTGTGCTTTTCAGAAATTCAGGATGGATTCTAGATTTCTAGAATACGAAATACATACCGCGCTGTACGGTCAAACAATTTTTTTTAAATTTACGACCGCCAGCTGCCACTTGTCTCTCTGCGCTGTGTCTCACCTTGCTGCTAGCTCCGTAGATCATCCACTCGCACCAGGAATCGAAACATTCGAAAGCACCTTGTCTGCGCTCATGTAGAGCTCTCGCCTTCACGGCCATAACACCTGCAGAAACCTTAAACAGTCTCCAGATTTTGCTTATCCGTACGTTAACCCGTTTGAGTCTCAATTTTCGAGTGCGTCACGTTCGTCTTAAATTTCGTGATTAGTTCTCCGAGCGTGTCACGCGTACAGATTTCCATACAAAATTATAAACGTATTCTAGGTAATGTTTTCTAGGTTATGGGAACGGACCTGTCTATCTTCAACGTGCTATCGCCCATCCAGGGTATCAAATGCTTCCCTTGATCAATCATTTTCGCCTTCTCGTCATCCCGAAATAATTTGCAGCTGTACCCGAACACCAGCAGCTCCTGCGGCTCCTCTTCTGTTGTTTTTTTACGTAAAATGCCAGAATCTATCCAACGTTGACCCTTTGACGCCATTTTTGCTAGTGATTTGCTGCTTTTTTCCACTCTTGCTTTGCTCTTGCCTTTTTTCGCCTTGAATTTAATGGCCTCGGCAAGTTTCAGAGTGAAACGAGAATATTCTCTCAAGTTTACGGGAAAGAAGAATGTTCTTGATGGTATTTGAAGAATTATTCTGTTATTTTCGAGGAGCATTTGATAGTGAAAAATTTAAATAGCATCGATCGAAGTTCAAGAATTTTAAATTAGTATCGCGCAGAAGACCTGTTTGAATTTTCAACATTTAAAGTTAAAAATTACATTTTGAAAATTGCAACTCTTGACATGTTCTCGGATTTGAGAACATTCTCGAGAATATTTTACCTGGCTGAAATTCTCGAAAATACGGAGGGAGCGAGCAAACGAACAAACGAATCAACGCAAACCGGAAATACGCCCCTTTTTTGCACCGGAAGTACTCTCAACCAATCACAGCCTATGTAATAAACTCATCTTCGAGGCGCTAAATATCAAGCCACTCAATTGGCGCAATGAACAACCTATAAACCAATCCCCACTTCCAAATCTTGAATTCCCCCTCGACATTGGTCTTCTTTCCCAACTTTTCAAAATCGAATCGTCCCATCCGCCAACCGTCCTTCGCGGCACTTCGCTTCCATTCGACGTCGATAAACATTCGTGGTTCGAGACTTCGAGCGCCAACGTGCAGTCGCGTGGGAAGATAACAAGCTTGTGATCCGGCAGTTCTAGTTCGTACAAGATACCGGTGAAACTCGATTGAAATCGACTAAAAGACGCGCTGCAGTTTATCAGAATATTTCCTTCGGACTTCAAAATCGCATCGACCTCGATCCCGGCTTCGGTAGTTCACCAGAAGTCCCTGAAAAATCATCTATAGGCATCCGGCTCGTTTCACGCTAAATCCAAGTTTCAGAAATGCCTCCACGAAAGACGAACAAGCGCGCCGAAGAAGACGTTGCTGTTGAAGGCTCTGGTGAAAATGACGCATCTCCACCAAAGAGGGCGAAAGGCCGAAAAGCCGTCACTGAGAAGTCTGATGACGCCAGAGAGCCCCGATTTCCCCGCGCCGCAAAAAATAAAAAACCCGAAGTCACGCCAGAACCTGAACCGGTGAAGAAGACGAAAGCATCTACCAAGAAGGACGCCACTTCCAAGAAGGCGAAAAAGGCTGCAAAATCCGATGATGAGGACGAACCTATGAACGACGAGGACAACGCCGAATCCGACGAGGTCCCTGAAGTTCCAAAGAAAAAGGCTCGCGGCAAACCTGCGGCGAAAAAGGCGGGCGCCGACGAAGGTAAGCATCCATATTTTCTTGGTATTTTCGATGTTCAACATAAAACAAAATGTCGGTTGTAAGTTGTTCCCGCGTTTTTCCCCCAATTTCCTTGTTCCAATTCCATGCATGCACGAACTCGTCTGAGAATGGGACGCGATATTCCGAGGTGGCGGTTACAATTTCACCACCCCCTTCCGCCCCCCTTTTGTTTCATACATATTTAATCATTTTTATCGCTTGTGTTTTCGTCTACTTCTTCCCCTCTTTTGTACTTCGATGCGTTTGAACCTGTTTGACCCTTTCATTCCCCAAAAGAACCTTCGAGTGCTTTTTCCTCATCCCCAAGTTAAATGATAGAACTCGATTTTCGCACTTGCGGCCATACTCGCATCCTTGTCGTTTTAGTCGGTGGCCGGTGCATGACGTTTCATGGGGATGCCCTAGCGAAGAAATGGAGCTTATACTTCTAGATTTTTCAGGATTGAAAGGGCGGAATTTTTTATCAGTTGGTGCGCGATTCAAAGGATTTTTTTTTTTCGACCTTATTTTTTTGTTGGCATTTTTCAGATTGTTCGCGTCTTCTTAAAGTCGACCAAATTGTTATATCTTTTTAAAAAAAAATTTTCTCCTGTATTTTTTTTTGTGAGATGGAGACTTGCAATTTTTTCTAGTATAAAACTGAAATTTTCTCATGAGGAATGAGCCCATTATGTATTATGTATTCCTAGATTTTTTTTTCTATCAATGTGTGCGTCATTTTTGTAGACATTTTTTTCTTCAGGTAATCGTGCATATTTTTTGGCGCCATTTTTAGACTGGTGGCTCTTGATGATACAATTTCATCCCGAATTCGATTATGATTTTACATAAATGTTTGCAAACTTTTATAATAAAAAATTTCATCCTACCATTTTTTAAGCAATTAATTTTTGATGAGTGATTTTTCAAATAATATTAATAAAACTTACGGCTCATGATTATACAAGTTGGGGATCCCGAACTTAATTAGGATTCTATGAATGCTTACAAACTTTGATAATAATAAAAAATTCCATCCTAACATTTTTGCAGCAAATAATTTATTTATTTTTTTTTTAATGAAACTTACTTGATTCAAAAATACCAACAAAAGGTTCTCAAATTTACATACATTTTTTTGTAAAGAACATTTGAAATCAGTTTTGTGTGACAAAACAAAAATTAGGGGAAAAATTTATTTCCCAATGTGAAGAAAAAGCTAGTCTCGTTCATTCGAAGCAATGTTTTACATAGATGTAAATTTTTGTTTTTTCTAAAAGAAACTATACTTTGTACATTTATACAATGTATAATTATCGTTGCATGACTGTTCATCATTGGTTTACTGTGATTTCCTGCATGTCGTAAGACGTAGTAGATTGATACACTCGTTTATCCACGCGAGGTTATTTTTAAAAGCTGATAGACAAGATTGCTTTCACTTAGAAGTTTCTTTTAAGGGACAAAAAATGGTAATAATAGGGGAAAATAATTCCCAAGACAAATAAAAACTGATTTTGTTTTTATTAGAATCAAAAGCTGCGTGTTTATATATCAGAAGCTCAAAATTTTACTCAATTAGAAGTTGTTGAATTTAAAATGTTCTAGAGTGCTTATAAATTCATTTTATAAGCATTTTTGTTCGTTTTGTTCTTTGTAGAAGCAACTACAAAAACGAATAGCCAGAACTCGAGAAAAAAAGAAACTGACGGTAAGCCGAAAAAAGAGGAGGAAGTCAGTGATTCTAAGTCAAAAAAGAAAACGAAAACCGCTGGTAATTCAGAAAGTTTATTAATTAAGGCGAGAATATGAACCCTTTATACGTCATCAAAAGCGATAAATAGTAATACATTAAGTTACAAACTTTTGTAAGTTACACTACACAGATTGAGAAAGTTTTTTAGAATGTAGTATACAATCAATTTAATGCATGACTTATCAGCCGAAAAAAGCAACTAAATATTGTTAAGGGTATTTTTTCTGAAAACTGTAACACTGGATGTGGTGAAAGTAAAATTAGATTAATTTAGCTCTGTTTTTTTTATGCATGAATATAATTTCAAATTCAAAATAATATTTTTGGAAGCATGTATATTTGTAAAATTTAGGAAATTGAAGCAACGATTCATATTGCTTTATCCTGTAGCTGTAAGGTTATTTAAAACTTCTATACGCCCTTTTCTTGAGCGCTTATTACCGTAGTAGAAAAAAAAATTGAATTTTTCAACTCCCATAGGAAATTCAAATAATTGCACTATAAAGGGTTGAGGCCTGGATCTTAATTTTTCCGAACTTTCTAAGAGTATGTTTATTTTTCTTGAAACAGGTGCGAAAAAGGGTAGGGGTAAGAAGGCCAAGGACGTTGCTGATGAAGCCGAAGATGAAGTTGCTGATGGTAGCGAGAAGGAGGATGCAGAAGAGTCCCCAGAGCCAGAAGAGAATGGAAATGCTCAAGAGGTAGTTGAAAATGGAGGAAGCGAGAATGGAGACGATTCGAAAAAAAAATCCAAAAGCAAACCAGCCACCAAGAAAGTTGAACCCGCTGCCAAGAACAGTACCGAAGTTGCGGCTAACGAAGAGGGAGGCGATTCCGAATAGTAATTTTTTTAATTCTTGATATTCAACATCCGTCACTGCAGGGCTTGGAACTTGAACCGGACGCTATTGAGATATGTCTCATAGTAAAATTATTATTAAATTTTTATAAACACATTGGAACAGTAATCACACGAAAGTCCTGAGCCCTTGCGAAAATTTACTATATTTACATCTATAAGAATGTAATGTGACTTGTGTATAGTTTCATTATTCTGTGTGATTTTGAAATACAATACTACGTGTATTATTTTATAATCCTTAGAACTAGAATAGATGTATTTTTCGATGTTTAAAAATCGGAAGCATCGAATCCATCTAAATACAGCCTCATGATTCAGTCGCGAATGTTTCGACGCATTTTCACGGGACTACTAAAATTTGTGACGCGAGCACTTAATACAAATTCAAGCGAATGTAGCGGGTTTTTCCCAAGTGCTGCTAATCCATATCAATGGTATTCGTATTTTAGTTAGTCCTAAGGTTTTATTGGCGAAATGTTTATAGTAACCGATATTGTACTTTATATTGGATTACTTTTCCAGATCGATAAAATACCCATTCTTGAAATATTGTTAATATGGTTGTATACTTATTTACGTGGCACGTCCTATCAAATTATAACAATAAGTAATTCTAGCGACGAGGTTGAAGTTCTATGAACAAATAATTTTAAAATTGCTTTTAAAACAAAGTAGATATTTTCTTGTAGTCTGCTTTCAACATTTTTAATACAAAGTTTGTAACTTAATTTTTTGTGTTTTATTTTCGTTTTCTATGTGTTGGGTGTTGGCATATGCTAGAAACTACAGTAATTCCTTTTGCGAAAAATTCAATTTGGTAAGGATTAAGGCGCTTATCAAACCTCCCGTATAATGTGGTAGTCTCTAGTTGTCGAAGGTTTTTTTCCAGGAACGTAAGGTTGAAGACTAAACGTTTTAGAGAAGTAGCACAATGTAGAATCTTCATCCGTAAAGTAGCAAAATCAATAAACTTATACTAACCAAAATGAAGTTCATAATTCTTTGTAATACCTAATTTAAATTTCATTCTTTTTGGAGCACTTGAAAAATGGGGTAGTTTTTTGTGATTGAGGCAATAATTAATTTGTGCGCTTTGATTAGAAGTTTACTTTTCTCTTGTTTTCATGGATAGAATGCCTAATTTGTATGTATGGAATGCTTCTCTTGCCTATTACTTCAATTAGAGGCGCTTTGAAGTTAAATTTCCGTAAAATGTTGGCCTCAAATTTATAGTTTTATTGTCTGGCTACCCAGTGGACAGTAGAACCAGAGATTTGGCATCTCTTGGCTAAAAGAAAGCTTAAAAGGGCCCCAAGTCGTCCGCCAAAACACAAGTGTAGAACAACTTTCGGATCCGTGTGCCCCTTCAATGTCGATTAAGCTGCATTTTGAATACTGTATTTTCGAAATCAATCAGTATATAGTACCTAATCATACAGCGTATAATGCATTTTAGACCTTATATTTA
This sequence comes from Neuroterus valhalla, assembly GCA_011762715.2. NCBI lineage: Eukaryota > Metazoa > Arthropoda > Insecta > Hymenoptera > Cynipidae > Neuroterus > Neuroterus valhalla. The sequence goes on from WSXT02033101.1 coordinate 11,882, forward strand.
AAATTGCTCTACATTAAAGTTATTATGTCTACCTCACTGTATTATTGCTTCTTTTCAAAAAAGAAATACATTTTTTATTGCTAAGCGTTCTAAGACTAATTTTTGTTGCCAAAAATCGTGTCGGTAAAGTAGAAATCTGATAAGTGCTGAGGTGTTCCAAATAGTTTTAAATTCTTCATGCTAAACTCTAAAGTTACTAGACAAATCGGTTCACGTACATTCTACAATATCGATCAATTTTATTGACGACTAAAGCAGTTATGAAGATTTGAAAAATCTGTTTGCTTTCAAAGAGATTCTCTGCAATGATACTGATAATTCATGTACATATTATTTCCCAAACGACCTATAATCTTGTAATTCAAGGGACTAGAAATTGCTGACCATTCGATCCAGAAACTTACCGGAAACATTAAAAAATTCTAGGGTTGAAAATCTGAAACACCTTATACTCAAAAGTTTGCGTCTTGAAATGGGAAAATTTTGAAAATGCCTTTATTCAGAAAGCATAAAAAAAAATCGTAAGATGTTAATGCAGGCTAGGTTTTTAGAAACAAAACGTTTTGGAAATCGAAAATAATATGCAAAAATGTAGCACAATTTACAGCTGACATCAGGAAAAGTTTTCAATAATCGTGTCATGTGAGAGTTTTCAATAACCGATGAAGTTATATAAGAAGTTTTTCAAACAGTTATTAATTTGTTTGTTCTTTGAAATCATTTCCTTCCAACTTATTCAGAAAAAAATTCGATAACTGTCGAAAGAATTATCGGAAAAGATTTTTTCCAGCCTTATTTGACCAGCGTTTGTGGACTTGTGGTAACCCATTAGAAACTCCGATGAAAAATTGTACCTTCGAGACAAACGAAATCAGAAACAAAAAAAAAACTTATTCTCTCAAAATGTTCTTCACATCATGTTTTGGTTAGACCCATGGTTTTTTGTTGTGATTGCGAAAAATATTATCAGAAATTACCGTTTTTAGCAAATTATACAAGGTGCGGGAAATGTTACAAATTTCATTCTGACCACCTTCTGATAGAGTGCATGATTTTAGTTTCAATCGTGAGAAACGTTATTGAAAATAAGTAAATCAATTTTTTAATCAAACTTTTCAACCGACGGAAAAATGCTGTTCAAATTTGGCAATTGAGAAAATGTGTACGAATTCGTTTAAAATCGTTATTTGATGAAACGCATGGTTTTTGTTTTTATCGTGGTATGGATCGGAAACAAATTTAAAAATACCATCTTCCAGAAAAACTGTCTGAGGTAAAAAAAAGTCCATTTCGAATTATGCGAGCGCGAGTAGTGCGATGAGAATGTGTTCCTTAAGACTGAGAAAACCTTCAGTAAGATAATTTTCTTATCAATCTAAAAGCAAAACAATATTTGACAGACTCTTTCTAAAAGTAGAGTGTTCCACAGTTTTGTAATGTTTGCCATAGTAAGCTTCTGTGTATGCATTACAATATGTGAACTAACAATAAAGCCAATCACGAAGTTCGAGGACCGATACCTAGGTGGAAAAGTCGGACTTATGCCGGTCCTAGCAATTGCATAGTACCGCGCCGGTTGTAAGAGGGGATCAATACCAGTACTGCATGCTGTACTGCGCCAAGCGTCAGCACAATGCAGGTATAACACTGGCGCGGTACTAAACCAGTACTGAATCTCAATTCTGTCCTGTAACCGTCTTAGGAGTTCCGCCGTGGGTTGGCGCAGTACTGGCTCAGTACCAAAGCAGTACCAAGATCGAGTGCTG
>WSXT02033112.1:0-13646 GCA_011762715.2 Neuroterus valhalla
CGGTCTCGGGTAGATGAGGCAATGAACTTTCGAGTTCCAAATGCTGATAAATAATAATAATAATAATAATAATAATGGGGGTTTTTCGTGATCCTATAAAACAGACTTATGGTGGTGATATTTGAAAAGTATTATTTTATTTGTATTCTGGGACTAATAGTGAAGAGAAATGGTGGATTTTGAACTCGATTTACCTAATATTGAGGATTCTGAATAAAATGTCCAAAAACATCTTCTTTTCTTATGGACAATACGAGTTAAACTTCATTAAACCACCTCTGTGGTTTACCACCTCTGTGCTTTACTCTTTCGTGTTAAAAGAAAAATATAAATTTGATTGTTATTTCATTCATAAAGTCGATCGCAATTGGAGATTAATATTTCGAAGAAGTTAAATTATTAAAGTTTGTTAGTTTCAAGTCTAATATGTAGACATAAATTAATCTCTAGTCAATGTTATATAAAATGTACAATTTATTGTAATGTGGTTATTGAATAAAACTTTCACCACTTTACTAAATCGTATCACAAACATACTATGAACATTGAATCATCTGCATCAATCAGCATACAGCATGTATCATGTATCAAATGTGGGATGCATAATCCACTCTTTATACATATACTACACCAGGACGGGAGAGAGAGAGGAAGAGAGGGGGAGGGGAGGGGAAGCTATGTTGATGCCATTTTCAGTCGCATTAAATGTGGCGGACGGTAGTGTTCACATTTTTCGCAGTAAGGTGGCCTCGCTCAAAGTATAAAACCTCCCAAAAGAAGCAAAGCTTCAATGAGCATCGGTTTTTCCCTCAAATATACTAGGGTTAGGTTGTAAAGCAGCTGTGAGCTGTACCTCGCCCTTTGAGTTGTTTTTTGGATCCATATATTTTCTGTACATGTTGTTTCTTGGCTGGTAACTTTATATAGATTTATTTATGTACATGAAGGAAGATCTCTTTTATTCTGACTTCATCCGGAAAACGGTTCGGATGAAGTCGGAATAAAAAAGTTTTTCCTTTTTGTACATCTATCTTCATTTTCTGGACGTGAAAAGCTGAGACATAATCAACATCCCGAAAATTCTCACAATATATGAAGATTCAGTATTATTATATTTAAATTTTGAAATGCGTTCCTGAATCTCCAATATTATTCCAAAAGTCTCAAGTTTTCAATCAATGTGAAATATCTTTAAAAAATCCTGCGCAAAATTTTCAGTGTTTACAGAATTAATTTGACTAGAGCAAGGCGATGGAACGCAAATGGAAGCAAACAATTTGCACAGCCGTCCAGCATCAGATGCTAGTGAAGAAGACACGAGAGACATAGGTCCGAATCGGGAGTGTGAGGATTAGGTGAGCCAATATGCAGCATCTGGTGTAACATGCTTCAACCTTCGCATAACAAGCTCGGGGGTTGCTGCGCGCTGATGGGAAAAGTTGCTTCTGGCAAGCCCGACTGTCTCCTCCTCTTCTAAACCCTGAATATATCCTCCATGTGAGGAGCATAACCTGCATTCTGTGACACAGGGATGAGGTTCACTGATTCAACCATCACCTCCTCCTCCGCATTTCCGACATTCTACCTGATCACTCAAAGTCGTTGTGATATGTACAATTTCAGAGGCAGAGCCGGAAATATGATATCATATTCTCCTTAGATCAAGAGACGTATTTCCACTAGTTCTCATTATATATTCGCTTCATGTTTCCACTTCTTAGTGGAACTTTTGGGTACCTTTTAAGAAAAATAAAGTTTTAACATTTCTAGAGTAGTTGCGCTAATGCTTCGAATTGAATTTTTGATTTTAAGAGTCAGCAATGGTCGTGGGGACTACGGCATGAGCTCTAGATCCACTAAAGTGTGCTTGCGGTTTGATTTTCACCCAGGACTTTCAAAGAGTTGCAACGGCCTACACGGTGAAAAGAAAACACGGGAGTGTCCATTAGGGTGGTCCAAAAAAGCATTACAAAAATTTTATTCGAATTTTTATGCAAAACGCCCGGAAATTTGTTCGAATCCACAAAAAAATATATTCATTTTTCTTGTTTTAGAAAAAAAAATTTAGTGGTGCCACAAGCCCCGTAAAGTTTAACACGTATTTCCCATAGGAAAAAAGCAGTTTTGTTAATTTTATTCAGAAATCTCAATATAAGGTGAATCGAGTTCGGAATCCACCATTTCTCTTCACAATGGGTCACAGAATGTGAATAAAATATTACTTTTCAAATATCACCCCCATAAGTCTGTTTTATAGGGTCCCAAAAAACCTCCATAAGTGAAAAAATTGGTTTTTCAAGTTTTTGGCGCTAATTATGATTTTTTGCGATTTTTTAACGCAGATTGTTTCAAATACATGGAATACTACTTTTTGCTGATAATAAGATGTTTTTAAAATTGTTTAAACAAGTTTTTATTGTGTTTAGAAACTTCCTCTTATAAAAAGGTTAGAAAGTCAAGGTTTTCTCTGAATTTTTCAACTTGTTTTCAAAGCTTCAGTTAGGGCGAGGCAATAATCAAATAAAGTTACCAAAAATAATTGTTCAAACAATTCGTTAATATTCATAACAATATTCTCTCAGAATAATGCTACAAAGTTGCGGCTTTTTCTGAAATTTACAACTTTTTGTCCACTTTTCACTTGAAGTGAGTTGATATTTAATTTAATTTAACAAAAATAATTGTTGAAACAAATTATTATGGTTAATACCTATCTTCTTTTAGACTAGTGCTAAAAAGTTGCGGTTTTTTTTTCTAAACGATTAGGCTTTTTATCAACTCCTCACTTAATAAGGTAATAATTGATGTGAGTTAACAAGTATGCTTTTTCAAACAGTTTATTATTGTTCATCACCATTTTCTTTCTCATAAGTGCTAGAAAGTTGTGTTTTTATTGTGAAATGTCTAACTTTGCTCTACCTTTTTAGCTGTGAACAAATAATAAATAAACATTAGAGAGAATCATATCTTATGTAGTATTGTATTTTTCTGAGTATATTATTTTTTTTCTTTTTCCAATGTTAAAAAATATAATTAAAACAAAAGAACTCTTATACAAAAGAAAAAAAAGGAAGAATGGAATAATTAAAAGTAGGTGCGAGGACTAGGTCTGTAAATGACTTGTAAAAGTTTTGTTTTTAATACAACGAGAAATTTATTGCAAAGCGTAAAAAAAAATTTAGAATTTCAAATATTTTATTGCAAGCCTCCGCCCCTCCCCCTTCCCTGGAGGGGAAATTACAAATTATTTTTCTACGCTTTGCAATAAACTTCTCGTTGTAACTGAAAACAAAACTTTTACAAGTCATTTACAGACCTAGTCCTCCCACCTACTTTCAATAATTCCATTCCTTCTTTTTTGTCTCCTTCGTTTAAATTATTTTTCTTAACATTAGAAAAAGAACCAAAATAATTTAATTGAAAAATACAATACTACGTAAAATATTATTCTCTCTACTGTTTATTTATTATTTGTTCACAGCTAGAAAGGTAAAGCAAAGTTAAACATTTAAGAAAAAACCACAACTTTCTAGAACTTACCTGAGAGAAAATGGTCATGAACAATAAAAAATTGTTTAAATAAGCATGTTTGCTAACTCGCAATAATTATAACCTCACCAAGTTAGAAGTTGATAAAAAGCTTAATAGTTTAGAAAAAAACCGCAACTTTTTAGCACTAGTCTGAGTGAAGATAGGTATAGGCAATAATAATTTATTCAAACAATTATTTTTGTTGAATTAAATTAAAAATCAACACACTTCAAGTAAAAAGTAGGCAAAAAGTTGAACATTTCAGGGGAAAACCGCAACTATGTAGTACTTATCTAGAAGAAGATAGCTATAAATATTCACAATTTGTGTAAGCAATTGTTTTTGCTAAATTAAATTAAATAATTACCCAATTCAAATGAAGAGTGGACAAAAATTTGTAAATTTAGGAAAAACCCATTACTTTATAGCATTATTCTAAGAGAATATTGTTATGAATAATAACAAATTGTTTAAGGGGAGAGTAGGGTCTAAAAAAATGTTTTTTCATGAATTTTTTTTGGGGATATTACAGAAGTAAATTTATTCTAGTATTAGACATATTATAAAGTAACATTTCAAGAACATTTGTCTAAATTTTGATACAAAAATATGAAGAAATAAGCCGGTGGCAGCAGATTTACGATGACGTCTCTTATTTTCGGTGTTCATCATATCTCCACGTAGAGTTGTATAATCCAAATGGATAAAATTTTTCCATTAAAATATATGTTTTTTTTGGGTCCAACGGTTTCCAATCATGGATTTTTCAAATTTTGATTTTTTATGGTCGTTCTAAGCAAAAAATGTGATTTCGCCATGGTGTAAGTTAAAAACACCCTCAATGTCGGAAAAATGAAAAAAAAAAGACAGTTGAACCCTGGCAATATGTATGTAGACTGCACGAAGAACATAAGGAGACTTATCTAATGTATTTGATACTGTCGGACTTTCCCGGAATAGATCGTGCGGTCGTGAAATGGAATTAACAGTGCAAATTTTGATTTCTGCGCCTCTGTAGGCCATAAAGTGTACTGCGTTTTTTCATTTGACAGATCGACGCATGTAGGTTGCAAACCTCGTGATATAATGAAATGAAATTAATATTTAAAAAAAAAAAATCTCCTTCAGAACCGACGCTGGATACCAAAATCCGGTTTCAAAGATCGTAAAAGTCAAGAAACATTGAAAACAAAGTACATTTTTTATTCAAAAATAAAGTGAAATATAAAAAAAATTAAGAATGTTAACTTTAACAGAAATATCGTTTATGTATGCGAGGTACTCACTGTTCTCGGCGCGCGAAAAAAATGACGTTTATAAATCCTATCGCTTCTCGAACCACAGCAAAAGCACTTCATTTTAAAACTATTTTTAAAAGTATCACATTCGAAGTATCACAGCGAAGTAACCTCACCACAACAAAACTTCGGTTCAGCAGTTTTTTCAGGAGAGTGAACACTGACTTCGAAACTATGATTTTGAGAAAAAAGCGTTTAAAGTTTCGAACTGTAAAGAAGCGAAAAATTTATTCATTTTTTTGAAATTACACTTAATCATAGATTCCAACTCCATAAAGAACATCTTTCGTAGCAATTTTGTTGTCTCCAGCTTCATTCCTTTCAAGTCTACTTTGAATCGTAGCATGCTTGCTTTATCGTTCTGCTTCTTTAACAGCCCTGGTGATACGAACGCTGTCCTCGTTTTTCAGAAAGATGTATAACTTTGAGAGTTTTGCTCCGAATAACTTGAAATTTGAAAGTAATATTCTTGAAATGTTTCACTATAAGAAAATGCAACCAAATAAATAAATTTGTTGACCCCCCCCCCCTTAAACAATTATTTTTGGTAACTTTAATTGATCATTACCTCGCCCCAACTGAAACTTTGAGAATAAGTTGAAAAATTCAGAAAAAACCTTGACTTTCTACCCCTTCCATAAAAGCAAGTTGCTAAAAGAGATAATGAATTGTTTAAACTATTTTCATAAACATCTTATTATCAGTATAAAATAGTATTTCATGCATTTGAAACAATCTGCGTTAAAAAAACCGCAAAAAAAATCATAGTTAGAGCCAAAAACTCGAAAAACCCATTTTTTCACTTATAAGGGTTTCTTGGGACCCTATAAAACAGAGTTATGGGGGTGACATTTGAAAAGTAATATTTTATTCTCATTCTGTGACCAATTGTGGAAGGAAATGGTGAAATTCGAACTCGATTCATCTAATATTGAGATTGCTGAATGAAATTTATACACTCAGGCAAAAAAACTCCCAAGGACAAATTGATTTTCAGATTTATTAGACAATTTTAACTTTTTTTCAACTCTAAATCTGTCTTGAAATCTAAATCAGTAAGTGAGCTGATCAAACAACAAATTCGATTTCGAAATAAAAATAACTATTTTATTTCACCTATAGGTTGAAATGCAAAGAAACATGAAATCTTACCAAAAGCATTACCGATGCAAAAAAAAAGTTCAGTTCGAATTTCATAAAATCGATATTTTTCATTATATTTTGAGAATCAGCTGAACAACTGTATAATAAGCGAAAAAGATTGTGGACATACTTTCTGAATTGGCGAGTCCTTAGCAAGAAAATATTCTTATATGTATATTTAAATTTTATGATTGCAAAATGAAATTCAAATCAGGAGATTTCTCCAAAAGTTATCGTGGCATCAGACGACAGTACCGTCGGGAATGATGAGATCGATTGACGCAAGCACTATCAAAAATCACTGCTGGCTCTAAACCATGACAATTTATCGAAAAAAAGATAGAGCATTTGGAAAAAATACAGTTGGAAAGCCTATAAAATTCTTCGTCTAGTGATATCAAACAGATTTTGTTTGTATCTGCCGAAGAGAATACAGTACAAGATGAGTTTTGAAAGAAAATTCGAGATTTTCGCAAATTTTATACCTTGACTTTAACTTCTAGCATGGCCTAAGAAAATTGTTTCGAGAATTTGAAGATTATACGACATAGAGCCTGCAATTTTATCTTTAATTTAAGCCGGAGAAACTTGGAAAATCTTCATCGGTTCTTGAGATACGATAAAAAATGTTCAATCGTATCTGAGTTAAGTTTTAGTCGACGATCACGTTTCTCGGCCGGTCTGCTGCTCACCTCCTTCGTTGAGCCAGGTTCGAACAAGCCACGCACAGAGGTGGTGCTTGATTAGGGCTCTCTTATACATTTGATTCTGCTCATCAGTAATTTTTATTTCAAACAATTGTAAATTTCTAAAATTATTTATTGTTCTTTGAATTATTTACAATCATTTCAATTCACAATTGTCCCCATATGATAGGATAAAAAAATCATGAACAGCTTTTTTCATTTCTCAACATTCTTATCAGCTATAATATTAATAAGAATGAAGATAGGTATATTGTTACGAGAGTAAACTATTTTTCAAACGAATTTAGCTTCTAATTCCTAAATAAATCATTTGTATGAAAAACTCTCAAAAATATTAAAAGTGAATAATAATGAAATGATTATTATATATTATTATAACTTCAATAAATCTACATTTTTATTATTATTCTGAATTTAATAATTGTAATTAATCAAAAAAACAATGAATAATTTAGGAAATTTACTCCAATGAAAGTGAAACTGTAAAATTGACTACAGTATGACTAACGCCGCTATCCAGCTATCATTGCATCGTACCCGTGCGTTCGCAGTCCAAGATCAAGCTTTTTTTAAAAATGATTTTCAAGGGAAATGAAGGGATCGTACTCAGTAAAAAACTCAAAAAAAGATAAGGAATTGGAAAATCTAGTTCAAGTTACTTTTTTTGAGGAACAAAATAATTTTCATTCCAAACATCATTGAAAAACCTTTCCGCAACACCTATCTCAGACCTTCTTGACCAGACTATGTGAGAACGATTTTCGCGCATGCGCAGTTTGATGTTGGCTTACTTGAGGCTCTGGTAAAAAAGCTGCTCATGCACACTCTCGGAACAAGGTATTAGACACTAATATTGGTAACTTTAAACCACGAAGGACATAAGGAGACATATCACCTATAAGAATCAGGAAGTGGATCGATCGTATTTTTCCAGAATAGATCGTGCAGTCGAAGAGCAGAATAAATGGTGCAATTCTGGTTTTTTGCGCCTCTTCAGGGAAAAATATGAAGTACTTTTATTTTGTCGGTCGCACAAGACAACCACGTAACCCGAAGTTTCGTGGTTTTGAGGTTACTTCGCTAACAGATGTAGTTTATTCACACGTATGGTTTTTTTCAGTCGAATATGATACTTACAATGTTCATTTGGTTTCTGTTACGCTCTTTCAGAAGTGTGATTAAAAAACCTATTTTTAACAAACTAAAAAAGCGACAATAGATATTTCAAACTTGGAATCAAATACTTTTTCATTTATTCCAGTATGTCACGAGGTTCCCAACCTCCATCCGTCGATCTGTCAAATAAAATAGTGCTGTACACTTTATGGCCTACAAAGGCGCAAGAATCAAATTTGCACTGTTAATTCCACTCCACGACTGCTTAGTTTAGTGTATCAGCTGTGACATAAGGGCAGTAGGTAACCAATAACAGTCTGACAGCTTGTGCTCCGAAATCTGTTTTGCTGTAGGTTCTTGAATTATTGCTGTCATTTATTGGTGGATAATTATGAATTCAGATAGTTCTGATTTAAAGTCTCTGAAAAGTTAAAAGCTGTGTGATCCGCCAACCATTATACGAGTAGCTATAAATGCGTCAGAAAATCTGCTGACTGTGAAATAAAGAAAGGCCTTTTGTGTTGCTGGCGTATTCCAATGAAATGGCAAAAACAATTGAGCTTTCAACTCTTCGCTATCAGCTTACGAAATTTTAGGCCAGTACACTCAGAGAATTTTGCCCTATCTATGGCACCTATCGTAACTTGTAATGTTTCTGAAGGCTCTTTAGATATCATATCTACGGCAAACATAGAAATATTCATATCTAAGATCTCTTCCTCTCCACCACACTTATTTCGCAGGAACAAGTAAACGGCTGTTATCGGTTTCTGTCCATGAAATTAAGTATATATAGCAGTCATCCATAAAGTAATTGCTCATACGTATTTGGAGAAAAAGTCTAAGTTCATTCTCCATCGTGTCTGTCTAGTCATGATGAAGATTACTGCTGGCACTTTCCTACTAACAATCCTGGGTATTGTTTACTTTCGGAGTAAGTCAAACACACACGCGTAGTTTTTTTCCAGAAGCTCCCAGTTTTTTTCAAATTTCCTCTCAGCTTCATATTCAAATGAAATCGAATACTATATAATTCCAGACTAAAAAAATTTGCTCCTTTTGATGGACGTTATGATTTTAAGATTTCTAAATAGGCCTGAGTCACTTGACTGAATTTCATTATTTGTGAGTCCGTTTTCTTTTCTTGAATCTCATTGCCAGTGCTTCCAAAAGTTTGTTGTTTTTTATCTTCTTCTAGGAAACAGTTTAATGAGGTGCCCAGATCTGGTATACTTTGAGAAAAAACAAGGGTGCCACAATAATCTGTCTAGTCTGCATACAAGAGGAATGCTTTCATGAGCCTCCTCCCCCCTACCCGCAAACAATGTAGAATTAGAATTAAGTCATACACAAATCTCATATACCTAAATTTCTTTCTGACAAAACTAGGTGCAGATGGAATTCTGAGGATGTGGAAACATACCTTGTTTGTAGAAATGGCAAATCACGATACTTATGAAGCAATGATTTTTCCACTATCATCCGAAAAAGCGATACCGGACTGGATGGGAACTGGCTCACATCATGTTTGGTCTAGCAATAACGTTTTCATACATACGCGACTAAATTCTCATGCACCCGATCACACCGGTTTTGATGTTGCGCAACTTATCATTTCTTTCAAGCCACCAAAATTTACTGGACATGTTCCTCCTGGTACTGAAGGTCCCATTCTCGCTGAACTCCGTTTCGGAAGTGGACTACCAAAAGAGTACTATAGAGCTGGAACTTTTCAAAAGTATGTTCCACAGGGACCCGGTTTACCACCTATCAATCACATTTTCATCAGAACAAAAGAGGGCGACATCTATACGGCACGTTTACATCACGATATGGAATCAGACAGGCAATCTGGTGTCCCATGGAAGAACCTAGTAAATGAGTTTCCCCGTAGTGACTACTTTCAGCCATAACTGCATGAAAAAAAAAAATCTTTATGGTTTCCCGAGAACGGGAAAAATCCGTTGAAATCCGAAGGATATCGCAGAGAATATTTTGCATGGCAAAAATCATTATACATACTTCTAAGATATAAAGTTAATACCTGAATATAAACAAACAATATACTACAAATTTATCAATTTATATAGATTACCCCAAGATAACCTTCTAATACAATATAATATATGTATTTCTGTAAATTTGGATATAATTATTTTGCAGTGAACCAAATTTATTTAATTTCCAACACTAAATAAACATATCATTTAAGATTAATAATGTTTCTTGATCCCAAAAATGTTTTATAGTGTAGGGCATCATGCAGTCAACAGATTAATGAAATTTGCAACTTCCAAGATTGTTTAAATTTAATTGAATATAGAGACCTATAAGTAGGTATTTTTCGGTTTTATGGTGTCTGCAGATGGAGTTGGTTTCCATATTCCATATTCACTAGCAAGACCATTTTTTCTTCATCCCGTATTTCTCAATTGATGAATGTGGAATACTGCTTCTAAAGCAACACCTGATCAATCTTACATCACTTTATACACCCTCTGAATATAAAAATATTTGGAGAGTAGATAACGTTTGTCAAAGTGGAGTGAACGTGTAGGTGATTCAATGTCGAGATAAATCAGAAAGAATAGTATTCTCATTGATTAATTTATCAGTGCGATCTCTTACATACATGGAATGCAGTAGAATATTTTTAAGAACAAATTTTTTGCCCTAATGTCTCAATTACGTAGGAAAAAGCTATACCTATCAATGCTCATAATTAAATTTTGTCCAATCTGCTATAGCAAAAATTCATATCAGAAAAGTTGATTCATCACAATTTAATCATTGATTAGTAGTTTCCCGGGCAGTGGTGGGCATTTCTCCCGAGTTCAGCTAAACTAATGTTTACGTTGCGTAGCGGTTCAGCTAAACGGAAGTCTTTTGTATATAGTACGTACCTTAATACAAACTAACGATATACTATAAATTTATCAATCCTATATGGATGAACCCAAAATATGCTGCTCATAAAATATTATATATGTATTCCTGGAGATGTGGATATGAATATTCTGCTGAAAACCAAATTCATTTTATTTTCAACAATAAATATACTCATAATTTGAAAATATTATTGTTTTTTGTCCACCAAAATGTTTTATAGAGAGGAGCATGATGCAGTAAAAAGATTAAATAAATGTGCAACTGCCAAGATTGTTCAAATTTGATTTAATTCCGAGACTTATAGGTAGGTATTTTTCGGTTTCATTTTGTCTCCAGATGGAGTTGGTTGCCATGTTCTATTCTCAGCAGCCAGACCATTTTTCTCAATTGATGAATATGGAATACTGCTTTTAATTGTAGCATATTCTTCTTCAGAGTGACTATGCAGAAGCAGAAAAATGTATTGATGTAACGAAGTCAATATGTATGGTGTTTGAAAATTGCCTATTGCTCCTGGAAGGCGTTTAATTCAAAATAATTCATAAACAAAACTATAATAAAGCTTCAATAATTGGCATCACTGTAGTTGATTTGAGAACATTTTTCATATTTTTCAATCCTTATTCCGAAACAAAACGAATTTTGAATTTTATTATACAGAGTCCTGGATCTCTTTTTTAAGAATGATTAACTGTGACGCGTAATTCCTTAGAAATTTTTTTGATTTTGGGAATTCATTTCCCAAGCCGCGTTGAGATTGTTAGCATCCCGGAAAGATAATTTCGAAACAGTCCCTGCTTTCCAAGCCCGTAGAATAAAACGTATTCAGATCAAATTAGCTCTGCCGCTTTGTAGTGTTTCTGAAGAATTAGTTTTAACGTGGATGCAGAAAGGAACAATAAATTGCTTGGCACATTTTGGTTCATATTTTGTTTAAATAATGGAGTTTTATCACCTTTTAAACAATAATGTATATTTATACTTTAGGTCTCTAAAGTCCTTTAATATTTTGTGAGATCGGTTCAAATGTTTGAAGATATTTCATCTTCGTCATTCGTTTGGAATTCCTTAACTGCTCTCGAATCCCACAAGATGCAGTGAAATATTCAGAAAGGTCTTGGAATTCCGTGACATATTTCAAAGTTTCTTATAACCACCAAACAATATTATTACTCACAAATGATATTCAAATTTTAAGTAACATATAATTCAATGAGCTGCGTATGTATTTGATCTCTCCCTTTTACGGATTTGAGGGCCTTCGTTCTCTTTACAAAAATTGACGAAAATTTACATCTGTGCCTTATTCTATTTAATCTTGCTTACTCTAAATCTAAAATTCTGACGCTGTCTATTCGCTTTTATAATAATTATGACAATTATTAAAATTATGTGCGCTCTATTGGTCTCTTCAGGGGCTTCCGTTTCCTATTACTATAATTTAAATTCATCATTTTAATTCATTATTTTCCAATCCTACTTTATATTTTACTTAACACTCATAACAACCTCATGGCTATTACTTACTTCCTTTCCCTTGTTTCCCGGAGTCCTTGCAGTCTTTCCTCCTCTTCTCCTGTACATACTTCTAATACGTGTTCTCACGCTTCCACTTCGTAACCACACACCCTACATAGTTTCTCATATTCCTCTATCCAGTAGCTACATTCTCTTAATCCCTCCCTCATTCTAAATCGGATCATCATATTCTACTTACTTTCTTTCTTCATCTCTTTCAGATACCCTGGTTCCCCAACCCACATAATCATCTTGTACGACTAATTGTACTTTGATTCCATAATTTTTCTCCACCTTTCCTTTCCATGACTTAACATTATTTCTAATTATATTTCCTGTCATTCAACCCACCCTTCTTGCATGCCTTGTTTTTTTCTCACTTTATGTCAACCATCTCAAAATTCTTTCGTGAAGACTTCAACTGTCTTTTGTTCCTTCCATCCCCAAATCTCCACCCTACAGCATAGAACCGCCTAGACCAGCACATCAAACATCCATACTCACATCCTCTAATCTTTCTTAAATCTTTTCTTTCCTATACCCCATACTTGGGCCATCATTTTACTGGTGCATTCTAACCTTTTCTTTCCTTGTAGTTCCCCTCCTCCCCCTGCCTCGAACCAGAACCCTAGGTAACAGAATTTCTCTACTATCTCCACTGTCTCTTCATTTACCTTCCATTCGTACTCAACTCTAATGATTCTGTTCTCGAAGCACATTATCTTGGTCTCACTTACATTCACCGTTAGGTCTTTCCCTTTTACGTATTCTTCAAAGCCTTCCATCAACAGATTCAATCCTCTTTCGTCCTCTGCCAAATGTACGACATCATCTGCATATGCTAAAGAGTAAATCTTACTGGGTAAGAAAGGATTAAACGGCATTAGAGTAGGAAAAGTAAGGGTAGTGATAGTTTGCATTCATAAAAAAAGAGGGGAAGAGGAGGAGTGAAAAATTAAGAAAAAGTGGATAGAGTAAAAGGAGGAAGGGCTTACTTCGATTGGGACGACCTAAATGCTCGGACAGGAGATCATGGGGGACAAGGATGGGATGAAGAGAAGAATGTTTTCAAAAGGAACTCGAAGCACAGGAAAAAAGATAGGGAGGAGAGGATACTGTTCAACCTGATATGTGAGATGGGATGGTTTATCTGCAATGGCAATTCAATAGGTGACGAGGATTGCGAAATAACGCCCAAAGGTGAAGAGGAAATTGCAATTGACTATATCCTGGCAGAAGATAGAATAAGGAAGCTGATGGTGGGAATGGAAGTTGTTAATGAGACAGGCGCTGAGCACTTCCCGGTAATAGTGACGTTGAAATGTAGGGTTCCGAAGCAATTTAGAGGAAAGAGGGATAAAAGAAACGAAAAGAAGGTGAATATGAGCTGTTGGAAAGAAGATAAGTTGAGAGAATTCAGAGGAAAAATGAGGGAGCAGAATTG
>WSXT02033123.1:0-13646 GCA_011762715.2 Neuroterus valhalla
ACACGTGAAGGTGTACATGACTTGAGAAATTCATGTGTATTCCAAACTTCAATACTGGATATCTCAACGAAGAAAAATGATATTGGAGCAAACTAAAGCGCATTTGAAAGGGCAAGACTTGTACTTCAAGATGATGGAAAGAGTTAAACAATGGCAGTCGAAATCGTTGTGTAACATAACCTTAAATATAGGCAAAAAACGCAATTTTCGCTTTTTTAGGTTAGAATATCTCGAAAACCTGACGTGATGGAGCAATTCTAAGGCCAGATTCTTGTTCAGCGCACCGAAAACCTTCGGAAAAGTATATTCTGGTTTCTGGTTCTGAAATCTTGTCGGCCTGTGCAATTTTTGGAATACCCTCTCTCAACTCGAAAAATAACTAAAACCAAAGTTTTTTTCTTAAAGCTTAATAAAAATGTTATAAATAGAAAATGTCCTTCTCCACATTGAAAAATATTCATAAGTGAAAGTTCCCTACTTATTAATGAAAATGTTGAAAATAAAAATTTCCCCCTTCCGATTCAGGAATAAATTGATAATTTTATTATTATTTTTTTGGTGGAGAATTTTTTTTTTGTTGATTGTGAACTTTAGTCTCTGGCTCAAAATCTATTTATTTTGTTGAAAATCAAATCATTATGTTACAAAGTTAAACTCCTTTATTAAATATTTAACTCTTTCGTTAATAATAATCTTCTCCGATTGAAAATTTACTATTTTGTTGAATAATTTTATTTTTTATTTTGAAAATTATTTTTTTCACGGTAAATCTAACTTTTCCATTTGAAAATTCATAATTTTTGTTAGAAATTCTTCTCTTGGTTGGAATTCATTCTTCTCAGCCAAAAATTTTACTTTTCTAACTGAAAATTCAACAATTCCAATTCCAAGGTTCATAATTTCCATTCGAAATTGATCTTTTTTGTTAGAATTTTGGGGTAAAAATTCATCCGTTTTGCTTGAAAAAAAAAATTAACATTTTTTTTCTCAAATTCGTATCTTCGGATTGAATCTAACTGTGTCTCATAATTTGGAATAAAAATCTGTTTTAGTTGCAAATTCAACTATTTGCTCAGAAATTTAACTGTTTTGTTCAGAGATTCTATTCTTTTTTTGTTCAAAATTAATTTTTCTAACATTGGATTTTTGGTTCCAAAGTTTTTTTCCCCGAAAAGTCCACTGTTAGGTTGCGAATTCGTCTTTTTTACATTCTCATTCTGAATGAGAAGGTATTGCGGTTTTATGCGAAAATTGAAATTCGCGGATTAATGAAATCTCCACGTTTTGAGCCCCCCTGAGTCAGAAAAAACGAATTTTTACGAAGGTGTATGTCTGTCTGTCTGTAGTCTGTAATCTGTATACTCGATAACTTTCAAAAGAATGATCATATTGGATTGTACTTCGACACAATCTTTTTAGAACCGGAAAATAAAGGACGAGTTCGTTAACCAGCTATTTTGGATGACAAACCAAAGAGGGGGAGCATTTTGAAAATTTGTTTGGACTTTTTTCTCCAAGAATCAAAAATTATAAGTACCATTTCTTGTAGCACTTGAAAAGTGAAACAACTTATCCACATAATTTTTTTCGATAAAAAGACAATTGCCAGAGTTACAGTATCTTCGAAATTCAAAAGTATAAAAGAAAATTAGAATTTTTAGCCAAATAACGCAAGATTGAAAAGAAAGTCAGATAAAAAAATTTTTCTTCTTGGGGGCCCTACAAGATCGTGAATACAACTCTTTGAATTTTCTCAAAAAATCGTAAATTCCAATTTTGATCGCACAGAAAATAATGAAAAATATACATTATATGTAGTAATGTGACTTAACATTTAAACTAACTTTGGATATACGTTCAAGATCCAGCAAAAGGGTAAAAAAAACTCATGTTGAAAAGAGCATTTGAAACATTTTAGAACAATACAACCTTTGTATCTGAAATTGAATTTTGTTTTATTTCTAACATCTAGTTTTGGTCCGATTGTCTTACCCCTAATAATAAGGGAAACTTATCCGGGCCTCAGTCGGTCCTTATCAGGGTCTTTATATAAATGTTCAAATCAGGAACCCTGATCAGGGCCTGGTACCAGCCTTTTTTAAAATAAGTCTGGAAAAGGCATTTTCTGCACGGGTCAGTATGCCCTACGGATCGAAAACTTCCCCAACGATCTGTGTGGTAAGTGAGGGTCAAAAACGTGAAATCATCTTTGTCATGTGTCGAGTTTGAGAAATTTGGGTGCAGCGAATCTTTCACCTGATAATGCAAACTCTACCTCTTGTTTTTTCTGCTAAGCTATTGTTAGCTATTCATCTCTAAAGTATGAAAAGTGTAAGGAAATTTAGGATATCGGTTTAGGCATTTGAATCGAATATGCTCTCTTAGTTTGAACCAGTGGAATTTAACTGGTTTCCAGTGAAACTTCACTGATTGAAATAGCTAGAAGTCGGCCACTGAGAATCAGTGAAAATTCACTGAATCGGTCAGAGGAACGTATTTCACTAGTTCTACCTGTAAAAAGACGTCACTGATTTAACCAGTGGGTTATTTACTGAACTGGACCAGTAACTTGATAATTGCTCATGAAAATGTTGGAATTCCATTTCGTTATCAGAAACTGAACAATTAGATTTTTAGTTTCTACTAAAGGAGGAAGTTTAAAAAAATAAAATAAAATCTTCAACAAAAATAATAAGTTTCAGAGTAGAAAAACGATTTCCTAATAGTTGAAATTTGAATAAAATATTTAAAAAATTTTGGAATCAATCCAACGAGTGAACCAGTCACTAATTCAATTCAGTGAAAACTTTTAAAAAATCCTCTGCTAAAATTCACTGATTCCCCAGTGAAAATGGGGAAAGTCACTGATTTACCAGTGAGAACTAGGACTACTGAATGAAATCGTGAAAATTTCACTGGTTCAAAGTAAGAGAGTGTGTATATATGTGCGTTTATTACAATGTATGATGTATATATTGAATATGCATATTCAATATGTATATGAATATCGTATATTTATATTGTATATGTATATGTATATATGTATGATGTATAATTGTATATATGTATATATGGATATATTTATATGTGGATGTGTCTGGTCGGTGCTCCCCACGGCGTGGCAAGTGTGACACGTTTCGAAAGTGATACATCCTCCGTTCTCCTGTTGCAGACTGCAAATGTTAATGTTAGTCTTACGTATGGAACTAGGAATGCTTACACGTGGATTTGTTTTACGGGCCTTCGACCTTACCACCGAGAAACACCATACCTTTCAGCTGATTACGTACTTTCAATATCTCCTTCCTATCTTACACAAATACCCTCAAATCATGTCGCATGCACTTTTACCTCTTCCGGTCTCAAACTCACACCTCTTCATACAACGGAAATATATTTATGTTTTTTACACTTAAATACGACCTAATCAGAGCTCGGAATCACGCTATTTATTCACACTAATTCACTACTTAGTTTTCAACAATTACGCTTTTTTTTTAATTTGACTATGGTGCTACTATTTTCTCGTAGCTGCTACTGATGCCTCCCTCTTCAAGATTTACAATTTTTTAATATATATATATATATATATTAGAAAATTTTTTATTTGTGTTTTTTTAAGTCTGCGATTCTAGTCATTCTACGGTTTACCCCAACATTCCCTGAAAACATATGTTCTCAACAAAATACATGAATATCATCCGAATAGCTTAATTTTTTTTGAAGAACAGGACGAATTTCTAAACCAAACTGTTGACATCTTCAACCAAAAAGTTGAAATTTTAAGACAGGAGTTTAACTATAAACCAGATTTAATTTTTAAACAGAAACGTGAATTTTTACCCATATAGTGTAGTATTCTACCAAAGAGATAAATCTTTAACAAAATACATACATTTTTTCTGAAAAATACGGATTCCGAAACTAAACTGTTGAATTTTTTAACTAGGAATGGAATAATCTAAGCTGTAAGGTTAATGTTTAACCAAAAACAACTATTCATCAACTAAAATGATTCATCTTCAACCGAAAAGTTGTTTTTCGGAAGATGAGTTCAACTTTCACCAAGGTAGTTTAATTTTCAACTTAAATTTTTTATCAAAAAGTTATTCATTTATTCATTTTTTTTATTTTACGGTTTTTCACCAGGTCTATATAGTCATATTATGATGGTAATTTGATTGTCTACTGATCGCATCAAATAATTAATGCTTTAAATATTTGATGCGACCAGTAGACAAACTAATTAGGTTTTTATGAATTTTCCTACCACAAAAGATTGATTTTTAACAAATTACATGAATTTTTAACTGAGAGAAAGGAATTCTTGATTCAAAATGTAATAATTGATATTTTAACCTACAATGTTTTCAGTTCCAAATCAAAAACTCTTGAATTCAACATAGAAAAACAAATTTTTAACAGAAAAGTTTATTTTCGACCAAATCATTGAATTTTTCACAATGTTAGTTGAATTTTCAACACTGAAAGACAAGTTTTCCAAAGAGCAGCTGAATTTTCTACCGAAAAGAATGATTTCAAAAATGTAGTTGTATCTCCAAAGAAAATCAAATTTCCCAACAAATTATTGTTATTTATTAAATTATATTAATAAATTATTATTATTATCGAGTGTAAGAACTAAATCAATGAATCTACAACAGGAAAAAAGGAATTTTCAACACACTAATTCCACTTGCATCCAAGTAGTTCCATCTTCGCAGAAATTCATCAACTTGGTTGGAAATTTTTGAGTTCCATCAACAACAAAAAAACCTCAGAATATAATTTTTCCAGAATTCTTAAATTTTCGATCTAGAATATCTATTTCCTGAAAAAACTACAAATTTTTAACCAAATTGTTGAATTTCCCAGTTTCCATTAAGGTAATAATGTAATATAAGGTAATAGTAGTGGAATAGTTTAAAAAATCAATATTGATACGAAAAAATAAAACGAACTTTCAAGAAAATAGTTCCATTCTCAATCGAATATATTACTAAAAAACACGATATTCGAACAAAATACCAAATTCTCAACTGAAAAATTTAAATTAAGTCAAGAGAGGAAATAAATCAACTCGAACGAATATGAGTCAGATAGAACTATTTTCGACCGAAGAGTTCGATTTTCAACTAAAATGATGAATCTTCAACTGAGACAGTGAAATTTCCAGTTGCTAAAATCAGTTTACAAAAAGAATAGTCCTTTATAGATTCCCGAAAATTAGGAATTCCATAATGAAGGGAGTTTGCAATCATCCCATATTGGGCTACAAATCTTCATGGCTATCTGCCTTACCACAGTTTGAATGGTAAAAAAAATGTTTTGAGAGCAAGAAAAAATCAATGATTGTCGTTAAAAACGCTTGTAGACCACATTCCGAACATAACTAACAATGAAACGTTACTTATAGTTACTGTTGCTGAAAAAATGTAGCTATGGTTACCAAATCTTCATTTATTTACAAAAGTGACTAGTTTTATTAACTATTCAGAACGAACTAGTTACCTGCCATCGCCGATAAAAAAAATCTTCATGTAATGAAAATATGTTCAATGATACAAATAAACAGTTGGATCATTCTCAAAAGATCAAAACAACACCGAATCGGCATACTTCAGAGGATCAGCGTTTTTCTGTGTATTTGATCCGCTCCCTGTGCAGATTACTGCTTTTGTTTCGTTTTATTAAAAAAAATTGTTTTTCTTACATCTAAAGAATGAATGCATGAGAATATACTGGCTTCCGAGTTTACTCGTACGGAGAGAGTGTGTTACTCGGACAGCGAGGAAACATCGCGTGTAGAATGACGTAACGATAGGAACAAGAAAATGAAAGTACAACGGGAGCAAGGAAAGAACAATAATGCTTTATTTTCCAACTTTTGTATTAATATCATCCAACTCTTGTGAATATTCGACTAGAAACTAATATATTCTCACTCAACTTTCACTTAATCAATCACATGTATTATTGACTAACAAAAGTATTTTATTTGTTGTTGCAGGTGAGATCAATTCTTTGACATTCTCACTACAAGTCCGTGAGTATGGAACCAGAATGGAAAAAAGCAATCTGAACATATTCAAATTGAATTGAAAAAATTGCATAGTTTTTAATTCACGGGATTTAGAGCACTCCAACTATACGTACAAATTTCAGAAATGGTGTCTAAAACGCTATCGATTCGGAAAATTTGATATCCAAAATTTTTAAAATTCAGTCCCGTGAAGAACTTTTAAAGTTATTATTCTCTGATTTTAAAACATTTTTAAAACTTAAAGACATCAACTAGCTAATATGAATGCTTTGAAATTGGAAGCGACCGCAAAATAAAAAAAGTGTCTGACTGCATTCTCTAAAAACGCTATTTTACCAAGACAAGAGTGATGAACGAGGTGTCAGAAACCGTGAAGGAGTCTTTCGTACCCGCGACTTTCAAGGACACAAACAAATAAATAAAACTTACTCCAAGAGACAAATTACGGTACCATATTCTATAGACACAGGAAAAACAGAAGTAACTTTTTGCGATTAATTTTGAAGCTGTTCATGTTGAATTTATTCGCATTGAAACAAAGAAAATACATTAAAGTTGTATTGATATAACCGTACGATCGGAACCATATCATTGAAACAAAAAAGGGTACAATCAAGTTGAAATGGTAACCATGACATCAACACCATAGAAATAAAATCAAAAGAAGATTCAATACAGCTGACGTGGTAACCGTGAAATCGAAACAATAATACGCAGACAAAAGACTAGGAGATTTAATATAGAAGATATGATAACCATACTAACGAAGCAATGCCATTGAAAGGAAAGAAGTTGCAATGAAGCTAATCTAATAACCATAAATTTGAAGTAATACCTTTTCAGTAAAAAAAGATACAATGAAGCTAACCTGGTATCATAAGATCAGAACAATACCTCTTCAGCAAAAGAAGATACAATAAAGCTGATCTGGTAACTATAACATCAAAACAATACCCAGTCGAAAGAAAAGACGATTTAATATAGTTGATATAGTAACCATGCTATCAAAGAAATACCATTGAAAGAAAAGAAGTTACAATATAACTGATATGGTAATCATAACATTGAAACAATACCTTTTCAAAAAAAGAACATACTATAAGGCTAACCTGGTACCATAACATCAGAACAATACCACTTCAGCAAAAGAAGATACAATACAGTTGATCTGGTAACCATAACATCGAAACAATACCCAGTCGAAAGAAGAGAAGATTTCACATAGTTGATATGGTAACCATGCTATCAAAGCAATACCATTGAAATGGGAGAAGAATCAATAAAGTTGACATTGTACTATACCATCAAATCAATACCATTGAAAGAAAAGAATTTGCAATACAGCTAATCTGGTAACCCTTATTTTAAAGCAATACCTTTTCAGTAAAAAAAGATACAATAAAGCTAACCTGGTATCATAAGATCAGAACAATACCTCTTCAGCAAAAAGAGATACAATACAGTTGATCTGGTAACCATAACATCGAAACAATACCTTTTCTGCAAAAGAAGATGCAATAAAGCTGATCTGGTAAGCATAATTTCAAAGCGATAACTTTTCAGTAAAAGAAGATACAATAGAGCTGATTTGGTAACCATACCATTAGAAAAATATCTTTACACCAAAAAAAGATACAATACAGCTGATCTGGTAACCATAACATCGAAACAATACCCAGTCGAAAGATAAGAATGTTGAAAATAGTTGATACGGTAACCATGCTATCAAAGCAATACCATTGAAATGGGAGAAGAATCAATAAAGTTGACATTGTACCATACCATCAAATCAATACCAATGAAAGAAAAGAATTTGCAATAAAGCTAATCTGGTAACATAACATCAGGGCAACACCTCTTTAGCAAAAGCAGATACAATACAGTTGATCTGGTAACCATAACATCGAAACAATACCTTTTCGGCAAAGGAAGATACACTAAAGCTGATCTGGTACTATAACATCAAAACGATACCCAGTCGAAAGAAGTTTCATCATAGTTGATATGGTAACCATGCTATCGAAGCAATACCATTGAAAGAAAAGAAGTTACAATATAGCTGATATGGTAATCATAACATTGAAACAATACCTTTTCAGCAAAAGAAGATACAATAAGGCTAACCTGGTACCATAACATCAGAACAATACCTCTTCAGCAAAAGAAGATACAGTACAGTTGATCTGGTAACCATAACATCGAAACAATACCCAGTCGAAAGAAAAGAAGATTTAACATAGTTGATATGGTAACCATACTATCAAAGCAATCCCATTGAAATGGCAGAAGAATCAATAGAGTTGACATTTTACCATACCATCGAATCAATACCATTGAATGAAAAGAAGTTACAATATAGCTCATTTGGTCACCATAAAATAGAAACAATACCATTTTAAGAAAAAGAAGATATAATAAAGCTGATTTTGTTACCATAACATCAGAAAAATACCTTTTCAGCAAGAGAAGATACAATACAGCTGATCTGGTAACCTTGAAATCGAAACAATACCCAGTCGATAGAAAAGAAGAGTAATATAGTTGATATGTTAACCATACTATCATAACAACACCATTGAATTAAGAAACGGTTCAATCAAGTTGACATTAAAACCATACCATTGAAAGAAAAGAACTTACAATAAAACTGATATGGTAACCATAGCATCAAAACCATAGTTGCAATACTCCAAATTATTATTAGATCAATAGAATTGAAAGTTTTTTTCTAACCTAAAGGAGCTATTCGTTTTCAAGGCACTGGACAATAGTGAAAACTTAGAAATTCGGAGAAACTAGTCGAGGAAAAGTGCACGTTAGTCTCGGCCTGAATCGCCGGCCAACTCATCAAGAAATTAGTTTTGCAAAAGGTGGACTACAAAGTAGAAATTATGCTTCCTCCATGTGCTATCTCCCATCAATGTGCCTTTCTCTCTTTTTCTTATCATTTATATACTTTTATTTTCCCTTTCTGGTTTATTTTCATTTTCTTTATAATAGGCAGTTTATTACGAACGTTCACCGGATATTGCCGGCCCTCTACCATCATCATCTTTTCCTTTCAATTAAAGTCCATCCTTTTGCACTTTTCTATTCCCTTCCATCAATCACTTCTTCAAATGAACTTGAAATGCTCCTCTTTTTTTATTCTAGTAAAGTCTACCCACTTTTTCAATCAAAGTTGCTGAACAAAGATGTCGAACTCATTATTAAGGTTGTTTGCTTCTAGAATAAACAATCAAGGTTTTATGCACTCTGACGGCAATATTTTGAACTATATTTAGACCAGGCGCCAAATTCAAAAACTTTTCTACGGTTAAAAAATTTAGCGCATCCCAAAAAATCTCCTGGTGTCTCGAAATAGTCCCAATGGACGCTAGTTTACTCCAAATTGGAACTTGGGAGAATTAATTTTTGTTTCACTCCATTTTTTTCTATTTCGCTGAGGTGAATCGCGATAAATTTGTGTGCAAGTTGGAAGCGTGTGACCGGGTCTCGCATACATTGTAGACACAATAAAGGGAAACGTTTTAAACAATAAAGAGCGGGGCGGCCCGTTTGGCCGGACGTGCGTTTAAGAATACCCGGTATGCACTTTTACTTTGTGCATGTTCACGCGATCGCGTTCGCACACATTCGCAGGAGTACCCAGCCAATACGGGCGGACCTTGGAAGTAGCGGATCGAGGGAATCTTTCCGGTTCTCGCGGACGTTCCCCAGGGGTTTCTTCTTCGTGTCCTTGGAAAGTCGCGAGCACGAAACACCTTCACGGTTCCTGGCGCACTTCTAGTAACTTTGATATCGTGAATCGTGACTAACAAGAAAATATTTCACACTCTCCCACGCAACTTGGCGAAAAATTAAATAAACATAAGGAATATTCCATAATTAATGATGAGGTGTATGTAATATTCCAAGAAGATTCTTCTATTCAGAAATCATTTTTATAACTAGCGATTGTCTGGAGCCTACTGAAGGAAATGGTGTAAGTATCGTAGCTAGAAATATATTCCGGGAGAGATTTGGGCGAATCAGGAGTACAGTTGGAGTAGAGCTCTCAGACAGCTAAGAAATTCTTACCTTAAATAATCGGGAAATCAGTTTTATGCGTAAAAATTAAAATGTATCTTCAAAATTCCCGCTTCGGATCTTTGCGATTAGTCAACAACACTAGCACATCCCACTGTTAAAAACATTATGCCCAAAAGAGGCAAAATCCCGCATTTTACACGAATTCGCTACGTTTCGTGTTCTAAGATTGATAAATGGACATATAATGATTAGGAATGGAAGATGAGTTCAAATTATTGGACAAGCGAGTCCTTATACAGCAGCACCGAAATACATTCTTGTAATCTCTCTCACATCAAAATTAATGCACGTACATACTTGAAATTTTGCATGGCGCTTCTTTATGGCCTACTAATGTGCCATCAAGAAAAATTTTCCGAAAATCTTATCTGGGAGCTGAGATATAACGGTTCTCTGCTTGCATATGGAAATCCCTTATGAGAGTGAGAGAGACAGAACTAATTGGCAGATTCGAGAAGCAGTTGTCGTTAGAGTAGATGATCATCGCAGCTCTATGTCTCGCGAAGTTTTCTGTATATATAATATGTGTTAGCAGTATACGTATTTCTACAGCAGCCACGAAGTATCGCTCTGGCAGCCATACAGTAGAGCTGCGACAGCGCCACAGTGACGTTGCAGCGTCTATACGTGAGGTGGCGCTGGCTACTTGCCCCGCTGAAGCCGGTCAATTCTCACATAACCTCAAATCTTGTCTCATTTTGACATGGTGGAGTTTGGTGAATTGAATTTTAGTAGATAATGGATGCGTGGGTAAAAAATGAATCAATGAAATTGGGATTTGAGTTAGAAATAAACTATTTTGTCGGAAACCCGATTTTTCGGTTATCTCAAATTTATTTTTCTAATCGTAAGTTCGACTCTTGCAATTTTTGTAGAAAGAAAGGTACTTTTTCGTGGAAAATTTGAGTATCTTCTTCAAAATTAATTTTTTTTGCAATGTTCAATCTGTTCTGGTGAAGGATTTTCAGAATAAACGTCATGAATTATATAAATATAACAGTGATGGATAAAATACAATTATTTGAAACATTGCAAAATTTACATGATTCAAATCATAAATAACAAATGGTTTCATAGAAATCGGAAAAATCACAATTGCGTTATTCAGAGCCTAAATAATTGAATTAGTAGTTTTTTGCAATAATTATCACATTCTGTCGATACTGTTCTCTTGAAAAAGTTTTATTAGTTTTATTTGTTACTTGGGATATCAATTCAATAACAATTATTCTGGAATTGTCATGCGAGCCTCTTTGTTATTTTGCCTATTGTTAATTATGGTGAAAATATCGTTTACACGATACGTAAATGCAATGTCGCTTTTATAACTATTTTATTCTTAATGCTAAGATTCTTAAGCAGTGTATTGCGAACATAGCGGAGTGTGTCGCACCGACAGCGACACAACGTTTTATAGTAAATGTAGGGCTGTCAGAGCGCTACGTGTATATTCCCGACTTCAATTCTCTTTGTATCGTATTGACAATGACAACGTAACCTTATACAATTGGAAAAGTGGATGAGGATCATTCACAAGTTTTACTGGTAATCTAACATATTCTTGACGCTGGTCACCAATAACGATAACAAACTGAATATAGAAACTCCAATAAGGACAACTGATGGTTCAAGATTAGAAATCGTATTTCCTCAATTGGGCGTCGTCATGGTCCGAGAATCCGACATTGGCGAGAGTCAACGTGATTTTCTTTCTGCGAACACTCTGCACCCGCTAAGATTTTTTGCGCGAAAATAACTCTCGACCGGTCGCAAAACGCGCGGAAGATTTGCTGTATACACATTACACATAGAGCGAGTCGAAAACGATTCCGCGTATACCTAGAGGGTGTTCAGGGTGCAAAGGTTAGGCATAAAAAAAGGGAAGAAAAAAAAAGACCTCCCCTTAACCTCCCCCACCATTTCAAACAAGATCTCAAGAGCCATCGTCATTCCCCAGGCCTCGACTATCCACCTCCCTTCTAGCCTTCGTCATCCAGGAACGAGGGGATTGTACTGCGGGTATTTGAAGGCTACCGGAATCATACACAAAGACTCTGCCTTATTCTTTCCTCTGCATATCTTATGCACGTAAAATTGACGAGAAACGATTCCAAAGTGGTTTAACTTTTTTACGACTTTTCCTTGCTTTTAGCTCAAAATTTTTTTATTATGAGAAAATTTGCAAAAACACGGAGAAAATTGGATTTTGGAAAATAAATATTGAAAATATGGATATTGATTGTGATCGGAAATGTTTAACATAAACGTCTGATATGGTAAAGGTAAAAAGTAAAAATTCGAGATTCCAGAAGTAATTGTCTGCGATATTATAAATGTATGTGCAGCGCCTACGCTAGGCGATGTTCTTCTGTTGGAGTTGAAGCTGTGACTTTCGAAAAGCTTGACGGCGTCTTCTGATTTGACACTAATCATGTTATTACTAAGATGATTTTCAATCGTTTTTTTTTCACCGTTTTTTTATATCTTCAAATATTTTCAAACATCATTTTTATTGGATAGCAATCACAAAAATGAAAAAACCATCACTAAATGAGATAAAGCCTGATGAGGGATGTTGTAATTAATACACTGCAAATAAACTACAGCACATATTATTACAAACATCACTGATATTCGAATCAAAATGTGTCTAAGTTTTAATAATTAGAAAAGTTGTATTATCAACTGGCCGCAGTAGACGTGTTTTGCGGATTTATAAAGCAATAAATATGGATTTTCTTTATCAAAAACCTCGTTCAACTGAAGTGAAACCTATAAACAATTTTCATTTCATTTTTTACTTCAGAGAACAAAATCGGTTCAGGCAGGACACAATTTTAATGCTGATATTTTGGGATAAGCTCTGGATATTCCCGTCTAGAAATCTTTATGAGGTATTGTTGGGGCCCTGATGGGATTTCCCTATTATTGATGAGGTCCGCATCAGGCAAATTGTTATGGACAATGCCAATTTGGTTACGCAAAATTTTTTAGGACCCTCGGAGGAAATTTGATGAGGCCCCTAACAATGATCCCTAATAACTCCGAATGAACGTCGACCTTTTTCAGGCCCTTCTTACAAATAAATATCATTCTTATTTTTTGAATTCACGAAATCCGTCCAGTATAGCACGATAAATTTTGGAATGCAAAATCTAATTGCTTTGTTCGTTTTGAGGAGGTGGCATGAATTTATAGGTTGAGGTTTTCTTTTGCTACGGTTAAATGTAATTCATTTTGGAGGTATACAGTCGCCAAATCAAATTTCACGTCCTTTTTAACGATTCGACCAACTGGATTTCGTAGATTCCTTCCGTATCAAAGATGATTTCAAAATATGAAATAATTCAAGCCAATGTAAAAATACAAGAAAACGTTTTTTATAGTCAATAACACCGGCACACAAAAAAGAAAAAAGTGTTCTGTACAAGAATCCAGACCCATCTACCCCCATGTATTTTGACGTGCTGAATCCGAATTTGAGGTCCGTTTGTCCAATATACCTCCAAAA
>WSXT02033134.1:0-13645 GCA_011762715.2 Neuroterus valhalla
TCTTTTATTTTGGGAAAATCATATCTTGGGCCCAAAGACCTCGATTTTGATGTATCAGGCGGCAAAATGTTTGTTTTTAGATTGACTTCCAAGAAACAAATCAATGGATACCTCAAAACCTGATTATGATAGACAAAAAATGCATTTAACCTACATTTTAAAGAAATTTGACAGTTTTTTGCAAATTTCTAACTAAAAATCATACTATATCGAAAAAATGACTGGTTCTCCTTGTAGATCTCAAAAAAATACATCGATTTCATGTCCCAAAAATTTATTTTAGCCCATAAAAGGTGCCGTAAAATCCGCGAGAGCAATTTTTTTCCAATATTCCCCGCTTCTTAAGGCTTTATGAGGTCCGACATGTTTTTTCCTGTCAAAAGGCCAGTAGGCAATAAAAAGTAGAGATTTTCAGCTACATTTTCCAACCCAGCAATATTTTCTAAGTCGCTCTGAATTTTAGCTTGGGGGGAGGGGGGTGGTCGCTTTTATAAATAATGCCTCATATATATAGTTATATATATATACGGGTGGATTGATAAGTTTCCGGCCTGACCAAGAAAAACAACGTTTTTAAGAATTTTTTTTTTATTTCTCAACATGATCTCCTCCAAGGCTGATACATTTCTCATAGCGGTGTTCTAGTCTAGTAATGCCATCTCTATAGAATGATTCGTCAAGCTCCTCAAAATACCCATTTACAGCTTCGATTACTTCTTCATTGTCCGCAAATCTCTTACCGCCAAGCAATTTCTGAGGTTAGGAAACAGAAAATAGTCACTCGGGGCTAGGTCTGGAGAGTAGGGAGGCGGCGGCATCAAATCAAACTTCAGATCGTTGATTTTAGCCATCGCAACGCATGACTTGTGCGCTGGTGCGTTATCGTGATGAAACAAGATTCTTTTCTTCGCCAGATGAGGTCGTTTAATTTTCACCTCGTGGCTCAAACGTTGCAATAAGGCTGCGTAGTATTGACCAGTGATAGTTTTACCCTTTTCAAGGTAATCAATCTATATAATACCTCTTGCATCCCAAAAAACAGTAGCCATAACAGCCATAACAGTACCCTAAGCGAGGCTCATCAGAGGTGCTCATACGACCCTTTCTGAACTCGGAAACCCACTGCTTAATGGTTGAATATGATGGGGAGGATGTCCCCAGTGTTGAGTCCATCTCTTCTTTGATTTCCTTTGGATTTAACCCCTTCAAATAGAAGTATTTGATGACAGCACGATTTTCCAGCTTTTCCATTTTTAAGAAAAACACAGAGGCGTCTTGTTCAGTGTGCTCTGAAACCTAAACTAACATGGCGATCGGGCTGAAGCTATAGCTACAAGCTATCTAAGGATGGTACTATAGAACGCCACCTCAAGGTAGGCCTAGTGGCGCCATCTCTTGGTCAGGCCGTAAACTTATCATATATATTCCAGTAAGAAATTTATCATCTGATTGCAAAGTTGAAGTACTTTGCTGATAATTGATCGTCTTGTCTAAAGAATCATCAAACATATAAATTATGCATCTTTTCCGATCAGGAATACAACTGCAGGTTGGAAATTTTTTTTGATAGATCAGAGGATCTCTCCATGTTAGAAATATGAGGCTTCAGTTAGAAGATTATTTTCCTGCTGTAACATTGGGAGTCCCAAGGTAGGTTAATTGAACTAATGATGACACTATGATTCTAAAACAATATTAAGAAGATAATAGAAACACATAGAAGGCATCTCAATGTCAGTTTGCGAATAAAGAGACACTAATAAGGCTCGAAACATAGGAGAGATTAATTGATACCACTTGGTACTTGAAGAGAGCAGAAAATCTTGATCCTTACAGTGCCTGAAATTCATCTTCTTCAGTCGAAATGCAAATATATAAATGAAAAAGAAATCCTTATAGGAAAAGAATTCAACTATTCTTTTGGAAATTAGTGTGTCATTACCAGCCCCAAACTTCTTATAAATAGTAAAACAAATGTCTCTTGACAGATGTGCATAAAGTTGTGTCAGAACTAACGATGAATCCAAAAAAGTGAATGATTTTGACTCAACGATGATAACGGAAATAATTTGCAACAGTTCAATATCCGAAGGTCTCAGTGTGCTAATAAATAAACTTTTATCATCCTTGCAGATGCAGGACGTAAGCATGTAGGTGGAAAGCGCCCAAAGGACGAACCTGGATCATCTAGATCGCCAAAGAGAAAGAGTGAGTAGTCTCCGAAATATCTTAAGCTGTCTCAAGATAATCGTAGAATGGATATGGCGAAACCTCCTAATGTCGACATTGTTATCCCGAAGGGTATTATACAAGAAAGTTTTTGCCATAAACTCGTTCTTCATCGTAGCCAAAAACCGATTCGCAAGAGGAATTCATTCTTAGATACTATAAGTATCATGTCGAAAAAGAGAATAAATCAAATCACTACCAATTTTCAAATAACGATTGTAGATCTCCAAGCGTCTCCGCGTCAAGCTACAGTAGGCCAAGAATTTCTCGGATTATGTCACGCTCGAAAAAACAGTTCCCGCCTGATCACTGATGTTATGCAGCGTTGGGGGCGATTACTACCATAATTTTTCCATTTTAGACAATAAAACAAGTCGAATCTTCACAGAATCCCGAATTCTGGCTGAAAATATCCAAACGTTTAGGCGTGGTGTCGAGCTTCAGTCTTTCGAGAATTACTTGGATGTTCTACCTCAATTGAATCTTATCTTATAATGGAAAAAGTTGAAGTAAGAATACGCGATTTCGAAGACATGATCATTCAAACGGAGACTTTATCTTAGAATCAGAAGGAAATAATTTTTTATTTACATGTTAAATCTCTTACCAAAAGGGAATGATATACATGAATTTCTACTCAAAATGAAGTGTTTTCGAACAACTTTTGTCTTCTTTGAAAATTAAACCATTTAGATATAACTCGGAAGATATCAAAGATGGCGTATTCTCGGAACCATGTTTTTCAAATTGGCGCAAAGGTTTACGAAAAAAGTATTGAACCGATTTTCTTCCTCCAGCTGTTTTTTCTGAAGAGTACAAAAAAACACCCTAGATAGACTATGGACATGAAGAAAAAATTATTTTAGATCATTTGTAACGTGAAAATGATCGAAAAATTTTGCAAAAAAAGCAAAATTTTTTTTTGAAGCCTCATTCCATTGGTTATGATTTGAATTTTCTAAAGATCGTAGTCTATCCAGGATGAAAAACCCTCCTGAGTGGAATGATGTTTGGTTTCACGATTTCAGATGAAAATTGCGGTCAGGGTCCTTTACGCCAATTCCGATGTCAAAGGCAACACGACTCAAGGGAACCACCAAAAGTTAATTAATTAATTTTTTCCATAATGTAAAATATATTTTTTTATTCTTTAAACATTGCCCTAGATATATCTGATATCAATTTTATGTGCACTGTTTTCATTTTCCCAGAAATAAATCGCGAAAAAGTACTTTTTTTCGGCCTCTTCGGGTACTTCCCCCCTCAAGAGGCACCTTGAGGGTACCATCTACATGTTAAGAATAATTAGATCGTAGTCCTGGTTCAGCCCACTCTCAAAGGAGCACATTGAGGATAATATCATTACATTTCAAATTACATTTCGTTGAGCCTTCTTGTTAGGGAAAATGTGGAAGGCATGCTTCGCTTGTCACGAGAGCGGATGTTGGATATTGATGAGCCTACTATTGGAAGGACACGTTGAGATTCTTATTCCCATGGCATGTGCCAACTTTAAAGACACCTGCCTCTACTGTGAACTCAGCCGCGTCATATTATCGTCATTCACAATTATTTTAAGAGCGTAAACAACAATCTCAACGTGCTCCTCCAGGAGTGGGCTGAACGAGGAACGAGTTCTAATTTTTCTGGGTACAAAAAGGGTACCCTCAACGTGCCCCTCAAAAAGTAGGCTCACGGAGTGTTTAGGCACTGAATATTTTCTTCCTTGCTCACCTTGCTGCATGTGCCAGACTTGGTTACAGGACAGCCTTGTCAAGATTTTAATGGAAGCCGAAGTTGAAAGTGCCCAGAACTCAGACTGTTGCTATCACCTTGTCAACCACTTTCGTGCTATTGACCAAGTGTTGTTCCTCCCCTCAGGACTCAAAAAGTGCAGTGCTCAAGTCGCGTCAAAACAGTAATACAGTCCCGGGTTAAGGAAAGCTCCAGTCACACAGGAAACAGCATATGTCCCCTTAAATTTCTAGGACAAGGATCCAATTTTTTCCTCGTTCAGCATGTTCAAGCTGGACCATTCATTGCTTTGCCTCTATGATAATTTAAATTCTTCCGACCCCTTTCTATCAAATTATCTATTCTTTCTGCCTTTCGAACCAAAACTGCGTGTCCCATCAAAAATGGTTGAAAACAAGTTTGTAGAACATCTTCAGGAGGCCGATTGTTGTTTTTTAATTTTCCTTTTCCGTTCCTTTCATGGTTAAAGCGTCAATTGGAATTTTTTACATTTCATCTTTTTTCTATTCTTGAAACTTGAACCAGTGGACCAAAAAGTCTGCTCAATGAATTTCTCCTCTCCTCCAAGTTCCTCAAAGCGTGTACCAAAGGAAAATTCATTCCGATTGGTCTTTGTAAAACCTGTTTTTTCTGTATTCAGGGGTTCTCGAAACCTGGAGATTTTACTGAATCAGCGAATTTCTATTTTCACATGAAGACGATACCTCCTGATTATGGTGAGAATAAATATGAATATAACCCTTGTATGTCTAAAGGATACGGAGCGACCCAAGTAGGACTGCTGTCTGCGTCCGTCCGGCACATGCCATGGCATATTTCTGGCACACGGGTTTAACTTTGAGGGTTCCTAACCAATGGATGCGTCGCGCCACTAAGAGCACTGATGATGAAATCGATCATTTTATAGTTCGTTCACGTCCATTAAAGAGCACGATGACGAGTCTCGTGTATTGGGTAGGGACTATTCGGCACTCCTTTCAGGGCGGAATTTTATCTGAGCAGTTAAGTCGTTCGAGCGTGAATAGAACAACGATAGTATGAGCCGTAGGTGCCATAGGTAAAAATGAAACTCAACCAGTTTAAATTGAGTCTAGACGATTTGAGGAAAGCAAATTTTGAATTTCTTAACAAGGATTGATCCTTCACAATTTTGGAAAAGTACCGTGGTATCTAGATGGATAGATGAACTGTCCTTACCTCGGATATGACCTATCGTTCGTGACGATGTAGGCCTTGCTCTGAATGATTCGGTTGTGAAGGCATCGGAAGTTTATATTCCGGGTCTGCATTAATGGAGTACGATTTATAGGCACAAAACGGGCGAATTGATATGCAAGCTTCACCCCATATGCGTTATCTTGCGCGTATTGACTTCTAGGGCCTCGAACTTGTTCTTCGTTTATGGATTCATCTCAAACGAATAGAGTAGAGCCGCGATGGTAAGCATGATGGCCATAGAAATTTTGTTCAACGACGACAGGCTGGACGAGCAAACCCATTGAAGAAGGTGTTTGTATCTGCTTAGGAAAACTTGATTAGATACGCAGGGTAGACCAACATAGGTTCAATCTAACAACAATATAAGGTGTATTTCTGGGGCTCCTCAAAAACAAATAGTTCCTAGATAATTAAAAGATGAAACGAATCCTAAGGAACTACTATTGTATGCCAGATCTTAGTCTCTCACCTATATGACTCTACTTGAATAAAGTTTATTTATTTTTATCCTCATTGACAGTGAGTCTATCAATATTTCAATACTCCCGCAGAGCCTTGGATTTTCTTAATTCGTCTATTTCAGATTCAGATTTTTCAATTTATTCACCGCATACATCAACTGTAAAATATCGACATCACCTATGATTCTGAGGCCCACAAGAGCTTTTTTTCTCAAGGAACTTTTGATAGCCGAGATTAGGAAGTTAAACATGATGGGGCTCAGAAATTCTCTATGTAGGACTTCCTCCGTGACCGGTAATCCATCTGAGATTCCGTCCTCCACGTTCACGCAAGTTGAAGCCCTCTCATATTATAATTTATTCTTTTTATGTAAATAGAATTGCGGAGCAGAGGCCATAATGAAGATATCCAGACAATAAAGTTTGCATAAGAATTTCGAAAAGCGAATTCAGAAGGGCAATAAGGCTACATCACTGGCGTCAGATTGTAGATAAAACGGTTTGCTTGGATCAGGATATGTGAGGATTATGAATTCACGGGATAGTCTCTTTATTCTTTTGAAAGCATCCTCCTTCTCTTGGTCCTAAATATATATACTTCCGACTCTTAGTTATTCGAGTAGAGAAACGATTTCCTGGTCATGTTCCTTTGTAAATATAGTGCAGTAGTTAATTAGTCCCAAAAACCCGCTTGATTCTCCTACATTTCTACGTGTGTGGGATTCTTGAATTACTTGGACTTTGGAAGATCTGATTTTATTCCTGACGGCGCCAGAATAAGTCACAAAAATTTCGATTCCGGATGATCCAAATGAGATGTTCAGGAACTAAACGTGACATTATGATCCTGTTGGTATTGGAATAGCACTTCAAGATGATTCAGATGTTGTGATGTGTTCTGTGATGTACGTAGCATATCTTCGACAAATTTTATTACAAAGTCTCCTATACCCTTTAAAACAAAGTCATGAGCCCTGACTAGAGCTGATGTCCTCGTTTTCAATCCAAATAGGGGTAATCTCTAGATTCATAACATTTTCCTCCATGTAAGAAGGCAGTATATTCCGATGAATTGGAGTGCAGCGTCACGTGACAAAAACAATTCACGACAGCATATTAGGACATAATTTCAGTTCCTGCACATCTTCGGAATAGAACTTGGTCTCGTTCCGCGCACTCATAACCGTTTGTCCTCAGTTCATTCAATTTTCGTGAGTCTAAACATTTTTTTTTTTCGAGCCGTCCTTTTCGTAACTAAAACTACTGGGTTTATATATGCACTATTTGACCGTTTGATAGTTCCTTATTCCAAATTATTCCATTTTTCCCTTCATATTACACCTGAAAAACATGAACACAGGATATGCCCTCATCAGAAAAGGTTTTTTATCGTACATTCCCAACTCATATTGGTATACTGAAATCCTACCCCGTATCTTTGAAAATACATTTTTATAGCGCAGAATCAGGTCGTTAATTCTCGCTTTTTAATTGAGGTCCAATAGTTTACTTTGTGCAAATATTTCTCCTTTGTCCATCAGTTTAACTTTTGTTGTTACTTCTCTATTTTTCAATTCCACGACATTTTTTCTTAGTCCATTTTACTTTTTACCCTTCTTAATAAATCGATCCCAGTTATGCACTCTTTATTCAATTTAAAAACTATGGGAAAGACATAGGAGCTATCCTAGTCATCCATTTTAAAATTTGCACATACTTGTTCTTTTATTTCATAGGCTTTGAACCTGTAGCATCAACTACACTTGTACCTACTATTGGTAACAATTCACACTTTCTAAAAGACTCGACATTCTTTTGAAAAAATGTCTCTGAAATTCGTGTGACCTTGCTGCCTGTATCTATTAGAAATTTCGTATTTATGTTTTGCATTTCCATCTAGAATATCGGAAACTTATCGAAAGATTCAGTTATCTCATTATCTTCATTATCTAATAGATCTCCGCGCATATCAGACGGAAGAGTTTTTTTTAAATTGTAAGGCCTATGATTTGCCTCTATCATGTTACATTTTACCAAATCGCGGCTCGAGAATTTCCCGAGTCCTCGCGATTACTGAAACAATCTACATTTCCGACTTTATTGTCTAGACAATGAGCACGCTTTGTCCTTGCAGTGTGATATACTATTTCTTCATACCTCGGTCGAATGTACGTTCATCTGGCATCGATTGTAAGGCAGGAAGTCTAATTTTAAGCATTGACAAACTTGATTTGCATATCCGTGTTTTTCTATGGAATTATTCCTATCATTTTGACGAGAGTTTTGATTTCCATAGTACTGGACCTGATTAAAAGCTGAATCGTGAGCGTTGAAAACAACTCCGAACATCCGACAATCGATACTATCGAGAACTACTGTGAATTTAAGACAATTTTTTTCTGAATTTCATTTACGTTATCACTTACTCTATTCTGATTCTTAGATGTTACGTTCACGCTCGCTTCTATTTTGTTAATAGTAGCCATAGTAATGCTAAATTTCTTATTATAGGATTGAGAAGCATTGTTTATTTCGTTGAGGACATTTGAATCTGCGTTACAATTTTGCAATAGCAGATCAGTCGCTTCGCTGTCCATATTGATGTTCGATCCATCAAGGTCATAAGTATCATCTTGTTTCGAACCGTGATTGCTTTCTAATTATGATTTTTCGCTACCAGACTAATTTGCAGTTTCACCATTTACTATTTTTCACTATCTGCGAAGACTGATCTAAAAAGTTTAGTTCCTTCATCCTCTTTTCCCTGAGGACTTTTCGGTGTTGGTTGCTCATCAACCATTTGAAAAAAATAAAAATTTTCTGAAAAACATTGAAATCGCAAAACTTTTTCCTTTGTCAATCAAGTGCAAGGATATTTTCATAATCCAATGGAATATTGAATACGCATTGGAAGCCATTATTTGAAGTCAACTGTACGTATGGATATTATTTCTTTAATATTTCACGATAATATTTCAATTCTTCATTCATAATAAGTTATCTCAATTCAGAAAGTAAATGGGTACTAACAGTGTATATTTATTGTCAATTTGCCTTTCTTATCTGTTTTGATTGATTTTGGTTGATGAATTCGTTTTGTACCGATCATAATATCAATAAAATCAAATTAATTTCTCATTGTGAGTTCACGAATTCTCTCTCACCCAATACAATGGTACTTTCGTAAACACGGCTCGAACGATCACACGATTTCTAATTTATGAAGCCATTTTGAGAGACAATGTTCATTCTTATCTCTTTGTTCTTAGCTTCTAATCAAATTAGGTTGTTTAGGGACTTCCACTCCTGGAGATAAGTGAAAGATTTCCGGATGAGTCGATTTTCAATTTATCCTCGTCATAAAGTTGTTACAGAGTATGCACATCAGTTTCAATCCTGAAAGGATGACAAACCTGAGACGAGTTACCTTTGTATCGACGACAACTCGAAAAATACTCTTTCTATCATTCAACTTCGCTCTTTTCTAAGGTCAATGCCTTGATTTTGAAATTGTTTTGGATCAAAAATTCTCTCGAAATGCACCCATCTCTGAACTCAGGGTCTAACAAAGTTCTTATTTGGGAAGTGTTCATTTTTTCTCATCTCTTCATTTGCGGATTTCGAATTTTGTTGACTTTAAATCCAAAGGAAAGAGGCTCACAGAAGCGAAAGTTAGATCTTTGTATAATCGTACCAATTTATTCTTTTTACGCAGGTTTTGGAGCCTTGTTTTTTCGATTTAAGCACAAATCATTCCTTTTCTTTGCTTGAAATCAAATTTAGGCATAAGATTACCTTCTCACTTCCTTGATTTTTCAAAAGAATTCTACCTTCTAATTTACCTCGAAATTTGGATAAGGAAACCAAATCCCTATTCTGGAGACTTGGTTGGTTCCATAGACGTTATGGTTTTCTACTTCGAATTTTGTTTGCACAGGAAAAAAGGTGATCGATAGGTGTACACATCTGCCCTAAAATTCCATCTTCTATCTCATCTTAGTACATGAGTCCGCGCATGTTAGCGGGTTTCCAGGCAAAAGTGATCTCAAAAAAAAAACCAAAGTGTTACGAATCGACCTCTCCTTCCCTAGATTCTTCCATTCTATATTTCAATGGTCAAGTGTACGAGGGAGGTTTATTAGAGCTTATTTGGAATTAAATAAGCGCAAATAAAATTATTGTATTTCTTGGTATTTCAAAACCTTACAATTCTGCACCATGTCAGTCTGAAGCGTTTGCATCGCGAATGGAATTTGCGCACAGGTGAAGTATCCTATTCAAAAGAGTCGGGAGCCAAATGATGATTCCCATCTAAGGCTTGACGCCGACTAGCTTGCGTGAATTAGCGATTTTCTAAACTGACGAATCTTGGTTTCTCAGACTCGTCCATCCCAACTTTGAAAATCAGTGCGTGCGCAATTATCGATTTTCATTCCGTTTATTCTGATTTCACGTAACCATTGCACTATAACTATATTTAACTTTCAGGTTAGGGAATGTGCATATGTATATTCAGCATCGCAGCGTCAATGGTTATCTCCTGTTCTGAATTCTTATCGTTCTTTTATTGAATTTATAGTTTGATTTTTTATATTTCAAATATTCCGAAATTTTTCAGTACGGAAATTCAATAAATCCGAATTTTTCTCAGGAAGCCGTGCATCTCTCCCTCCTTACGAAATGCCTGAGGGGAGCAGCATTCTCATAGCTAAACTCGATGAACGCAGAGTGCATTCTAAACGCATTCTTCATGGACCCCTCGAACGTTCTAAACCAGATGATCATCCAGATGGATTAGCTATTGTTACACTACAAGATAGTCAGATATTTTATGCACGCCTTGAATTTAAGGATTATGAGTTATATCGTATGTTGAACAAAAGGGGTTTTGATGGTGAGTACTTCGGTTTGATAACACGACCAAAGAAGGCTAGTTTGGAAGCTTTCCTCAATGGACATACAACTCCTTACCCGAGGGGATTTGCAACCATTCAATTTATCTACAATAAACCAAAGAAAAAAATTAATGTTTTGGGAGAGATAGATGAATAAAATATTTAGACGTCGTCTATTTCTATGACCAGATTCTCACGATTATGCGAGTGCTTTCATAGAGAATATGAGCGTAATGAATTATGATTATCAGAAACATTCCATCAAAATTGGATTCACCAAAAATCAAAAAACTTATCTTAACTATGAGGAACAACCCGAAAAAAACTCCCTCAAGTTATTAAGAAAATTTTTGAATACAAATTTCGACTTGCTCTTATCGTTCGATAAGGATTATTACTTGATAATCTGATTTCTTGAGAAAATTTGCCGTTCAGCTACACATATTTTCGTATGCGAATGAAAAAATTCTAGACATTTATTAAACAGATTACTTAAATCATTGTATGTTTTTGGAATTTGGAACTTGGGATATGTTTGCAGGAGAAATCATAGTTTGAAATAATCTGGTAATAATAATAGCTATAAATTATACTACCGTGCAAATGAAAATGAGAGTATCTGCAATTTTTGTCGAAATTGAGATAACGTCTTCAGTAGGTTTATGAAACTTCCCTTCACTCAAATTTGTTGCAAAAATAATTAAATTTGTGAATGAAAAGTAGTTCATTTTCAATAAATCATTTACCGTATGATCAACCGTTGTTTTTCCCTTCCAGCGTACAGCTTTAACATGCATAACCTATTTTGATGAGACAATGAATGAGAATTAACATAGTCGCATTTTCTACAAGATCCTCCGGCATTCGTTTTTGTATTCCTCCCTCACAGCGCTCTCCTATTCTCATTATTCAGTTTCTCCAGTTTCTTCTGCTTCGACCAGCGCTGGATAATTATCAAGCGGGACCCTCGGCACTTATAGCATGGAGCCCCCCCACCCAAGGCCTAAAATTACATCAAAATAATCAACTCTATTTTAGTATAATAGTACTTGTTTAAAGTAGCAGGACGAATCATTAGAACTCTAAGTGATGAGCTTGACGAAACACGTAAATCAAACCGATTTTTTATCTCGTCGTAAGCAAGCAATAACGCGATCTTTAAACAAGAAATTGTCAGGAAAGATATCGATTGAATCACGCAGGAAACCACCATTACACATACACTAGAGAAACATGATGCAAAACTGACCGGAAATATTTGATGTTGTGCTCTGTAGTTGTTCTCTGGTACATCTGTAGAGGGTAGAGCTTCTTCGTAGACTGTAAAGTACTGTAGGAAGTGTGATGGCCCGTCCTGGTTCGACGGAGACCTAGGAAGGAACATCTTTGAATATTTCAATGGAAGTATTCAATGAATTATAATAAATTTTAAACACGAATTCCAATTGCAAATGAGTAAAACAAATATTTATTTAAAATTCGGAGCGGCAATCGCAATGCACATTGACCCAGACAAAATATATTTTACTTCAATTATCTAAGAAATTTCGTTTAAAAACTTTTTCACACACAACATACAACACAAATGAATTCCTTTCAATCAAAGCATTCGGCCTACCTCCGAAATACAATAATTATAAAATGCTCGTCATACGGTGAAAAACCAACTTCACGCTTAATCCTGGAACACAGATGGAGATCCTTATGTAGCATCTATGGCTGCTGATAGAGATCCTCAATTTAGCCACGACTTCCAAGTTTCTCTCAACTCTCTTCACACAATCCGTTAATTTGAATGACGGGCGTCCCCAAAATCAAATGAGGTACTGGACGTGCACAGGTTTAAACACTGCACACAAACGACATAAAATAACATTAGGTCCTTGTTTTGGAAAAGATAAGTCATGGGAAAAGTTAAGAAAAAAAAAACGGTTACACCGGGCTCACCGGTCGGTCCGCTGATTTCGGTTTCGTCCTCGTCCTTCATTATTACTCCTTATCAAATGGGTCGTTAAGTCAGAATCAGGAGTGTAACGTTAATTATTCAGACCCTTCCTTCAGAATGCGGAGTATTACAGAAGAAGTGTTATCCTGTAACTATCAAGGAAGGAGGCTCGACCGTTGACGTCGATATGTTTGCCGACCTAATGGGAACCAAGCTAAGTGCGTTCATCAGTATTAAAGACTATTGCAGACGTTCTTGTCCAGGTTTAAGGGATTTGATCTGCTGGGTATACACTAAGCGTAGGTACATACTCTCTTTAATGTTTACAATTTCGAAAGCACCGGTCATAGAAGCAGTTGTTTCATTCGAAGATTTACGTCTGACTTCAACAGCGCCTAGGACTGGATTCCTGACGATTATCGTTTCCTCACGCGTTGTCCTCTTGTTTGACAATTTCCAGAGAATTTTTTTTTGTTTTTTTCGAAGCTACTGATGATGTTTAATGTCATTGTTAAAAGCGCACTGGAATATTTCCTCCTTCCTGAATCCATAGTGGAAACAGAAATCTTCTATATCGTCGGTTCTTTCAAAGCCTTAGTAGGAGGTTTGAATACAATAACATCAGATGGATGTCCCCATCAAATCACTCATTTCCATGAAAGGAGCAGTTTATAGTCCATTATCCAGTACAGGTGAGGATAAAGAGAACATTGCAAGAGACTGCAGGTGACTAAGCAGGGCGTCTTATATAATCCGGTACCTATTAAGCTCTTTTCCCCCTCCGTTTAGGAACGATGGTTGAAATGCGTCCTACCAACAGGTTCAAGCAGGTTTGTGCATGTGTGCATATGAAGAAAAATGATTGATATTGAAATGCTATAAATTGTAAGGGATTCTACGCCTATGAACGTTGAATGACTCATTCTCGAAAAATCCAATGATTGCCCTCTTTGGTAGTTGACTAAGTATAACATTGTCTACAGTATTCCTATGAACATCAGAATTAAGGGGGTATTGTGGTAAACATTTTTCAAGAAATCGAAAATTTTTTTTTGCAGTTTTGGTTACTTTGAACCCTCGAGAGTAACGTTGAAACCTTCCTTTACCTGAGATGGTAACGGAAAATGATTACAACGACTGTC
>WSXT02033145.1:0-13645 GCA_011762715.2 Neuroterus valhalla
TCGTTTTCTTAATTTTTTTCTATTTTTTCGACCTTGCGTAACACTAGTATATATCCCCCCCCCCCCAAATGCGTTACGTAATATATGAATGGCCCCTTAAGCGTAAATTTTAATAATCATTAAAAATGCCAAAACTGAAAAGAAGTTTACTTGAAATCTACTATTTTTAGAGTTTACGTTATCAACATATATCGATGCTATGAATTTGATATTTTTTTACAATTATTGTACGTTTTATAATAATAAAAATTATAAAAATTTGAATTTCCCTCATGATATAGAATAATTATCGGCCTTAAAGTACAGCCAGCGCCGCACGCGGCTTTGGTCAACATTTCCGTCACTTTTAGTTTTGAGTGTCACCTGCCTGGATAACAGACATACGTACTCGCCTGACCCCCAATATGGCCGAGAAGCTTCTTCTTCTAGGACAAAATTACAAGATTCTGAAAATGTAAAGTTCGATTTGTTTTCTTGACGATAATAAACTGACTTGGGATGATATTTATCGAAAATCCTATTATTTCCATTACCTTCTAGCTTGATAATCAAATTTTGTTGCAATAGATGATAGAAGAGGGAAGTAATCGTTAATTATCGATAATTATCGATAACGGACAAACCTTATCGATAATTATCAATAATTTTTTTCAACGATGATCCCATCCCCAATTTCTATCGTAATCGCGCGACCTAACGTTGCGTTCGACGGAACTTCAAGGCTATCGTGGGGAGTAGCGGGAGTCGTAGGAATAGCGCGGAGTATCAGGAGTCGTACCCTGATAGAAAAATTCCTTTC
Organism: Neuroterus valhalla; assembly: GCA_011762715.2. Taxonomy (NCBI): domain Eukaryota; kingdom Metazoa; phylum Arthropoda; class Insecta; order Hymenoptera; family Cynipidae; genus Neuroterus; species Neuroterus valhalla. The sequence goes on from WSXT02033145.1 coordinate 800, forward strand.
TGCTACTCCTAAGTGAAGAACCCCTCGCGTATTTTGAATAATTTCGTTAGATTCGAGAGAATTGGCAGAATTTGAAAGGATCATCGAGAATTATGAAGGATTTTGAATGACTTTAGGACGTCAGTAAGTTTTCCTGTGACCAACAAAAAATGGATACGAACCTGTTCTACCTTTTTTGTCCATGTTTTCCATCAGTAGATTATTCCCAAGAGAACTGTGACATCCGAAATAATTATTCCGAAAGTTTTGATCAGGATTCCCTGTTTCGTGTTGATGAAGTGAATAACAGGAATTTTTTTGTATTCTCATTTGGATTTATAATACGAACAACAAAATTGAAATATAACTTTCATGTTATTATTCTTTCCTTGATTCAAATTTTTAAACTAACGATCAAATAGGACAAATTATTTTTCGAAAGCGTCAATCAATCTTGTCCAGAAGTAAGAATTCCCATTCCAATCCAATTCGTCCACAGAAATGAAAATTCGAAGTTTTAAAGTCTGGATCAAAGTGTAAACAAATGCGACTATACGTATCGAAATTCCGTTGGTCCCCATCGATAACTTAGCTAAGTCCTCACATGGTTAAACATGGATCTCACCAATCCCTTCGGAGACAGTTGAATGACCCAAGAATGGTTGCACGTGCAACAAAATAGTTTGATTTTTTGAAGCCTTAGCTTCTTATGGATTGCTACGGTGACTGATTACTTCAAGAAGTCGAAACTGTTATTCTCCTCGCGACATAAGATCCGCCTCCCTTCGCCTTTATCTGGGGGTTTTCCTCTGCCTCCTCCGCCCTTCCCTTCCCTTTCTCTTATACTCTCTCTTGCCCTCTACTTCCCCGTCTTTCTCTTATTTACTCCTTTCATCAATTTCTTGCTTTCTTCCTCCCGTTTTTCTTTGCTCTCTCTCTCTCTCTCTCTCTCTCTTTTTCTTTCTTCCTTCATTCTTATTTTCTTCTTGTCTTCCTTCTTTTCTTTCTATCCTATTTTCATTCCCCTCTCTTTCTTCCTTTGTTTCTCCCGTCCTTTTTTGCTCTCTTATTTCTAACTCTTTCCTCCTTTCTCTACTCTCACCTTTTTCCCCTTACTTCCTCTCTTGCTTCCTTCCTTCTATTTTGAATCGGTTGTGTCCTCATTTCTCCTGATTTCAACTGATTCCTATCTTCCTATCTCAGTTTTTTCCTCGTACCTTTCTCTCTTTCTTTCTTTTACTCCTTTTCCCGTTCTGCCTTTTTCCTCTTCACCCTCTCACTTTATTGCATCCATTCCTCTTTTCTTCTTTCCTTTCTCTACTTTTCTCCTTTTCCTCCTCTCTTTCTTCCTTTCTCTCCTTTCTTCCTTTTTCCATTTTGATCTCTTCCTATTCTCCTCCTTTTCTTCTTCTCTCCCTTTTATCTCTTTCGTTATTATTCTTCCATACTTTCTCCCTTCCTACCTCGCTTGCTTTCTTCCGTCCTTTCCTTCTTTCTTCCTGCCTTTTTTTCTTTCCTTTTTTACTTTCTTCATATTGCTCGCTTGATTTCTTCCTTCTTTAATTTCTTTCTTCATTCCCTTTCTTTCTTTCATTCTCAATTTTCTCTCTTTCTTATACTTCCTTCATATTCTCTCCCTTTTTTTCTGTGTTTCTTCCTTCCAACTTCTCTCCCCTGCTCCCTCCTATCTTTCCACACTCCCTTGCTTCTTTCTTCTTCTCTACTATTCTCCTTTCTTCCTCTCTTTCCTTCCATAATTTCTTCATTTTACTCACTTTCCTTCTTCCTTTTCCTTCATTTCCTGCCTTCCTTGCTTGCTCCCTTCCATCTTTCAATCCTCTTTCTCTTTTTTTCTTCCTTTTCATCATTTCTGTACGAATTTCTTTCTTCCTTTCTTCCTTTCTTTCTCCCTTTCTTCATTTCTTTCTCTCTTTCATCTTTCCTTTCATTCTCTTCTCCCTTTCTTTCTGTTTTTCTGTCTTCCTCCCTTCCCACATTTCATCCTCCCTTTCTTCCATTTCTTCCGCCCTCACTTTCTCTCTCCCTTTCTTCTTTCATGTTTTCTTCCTCGCTTTCTTTTTTCCTTCCTTTATTTCATTCTTTCCTTCCCCACTTTCTTCGTTCTTCTCTCTGTCTTCTGCTCGTTTTCCTTCCCATCTTTCTCTCGTCCTTCATTGTTTGCTTCCTTCCTTCCATCTTTCAATCCCTTCTTTCTTTTCTTCTTTTTCTTTTTTCTTCCTTGATCCTTTCTTCTTTGCTCCCACTATTTGTTTCTCCCTCCCTTTCGTTGCCTCTGCCCTCCCCCCTTGCCCCCCCCCCCTCTTTCTGTCTCTCTCTCTTCATGAGACGCATAGTTTTTGTTTCATTTGTAAGAAACCACATATAAAAAGAAGTCAAGCGTTCAGCAAAACTTTACAAAATACAAAAAAATATCGAATTTTAAAAATTGTTTATTCTATAAAGATTTACAAAAGTTTAGAGATAGAAGAAGAAGGAGATTAAAAATTATTTGTAATCATGAAAAATTAAATCTATGCTTCATCCAAACAAGCAAGCCCAGATGGAGGGATTTCAATTAATATATAAGACGTTCTAAATGAATTTAGGTCGAGTGCAAAGCACGAGACACGCGATGAGATTGTATTTGTCAAAGCCGAAGAAGCTTTTACAAAAAAGAATCCACGCAATCAATAAACTATAGCAGCCAACGTTTCAATTCTCAGCTTCAAAATGTTTATTCACAAGTGTAGGTAAGTACAAAGACCGAGCGCGAAGAACGAAGTGCATCCATTAGAGAGCGCGAGATTTGACAGACGTGCGCCTTTGGCGCACTCAAACTTCCGACCTGCGCGCGATGAGAATTTTTAGATTTTTCGTAAGCGGAAAATTTTTCTCCCTAATATTTTTTCAATACATTGTACCGTTTAGCTACAAAATAGATTTTCAATTTTTATATTATGACGAATAATACCCGTCCTATCCAAAAATAATGCCTAACGAATTTGGAGAGCTGTTTAAGATAAATAATTCTTGTTCCATACCTTTTTTTGTATCTCCCATTGGTTGATCGGTAAATGGGATTCAAGTTTTTCGATTATTTTATTTGTATTTGTTGAACCATAACCTTTGGCCCAAATAAGCTGGTGTACAAAGTTGACTTTTCTTCTCAATTCAACAAAATGTGTGCCAAAGATCATTCCTATCTGATCAGACTTTCAAAAATTATGTGATATAGAGACGACAGTATCAACAACAACAACAACGAAGGACAGACAGACACTAAGTCAATCCTATTTGAGGAAACCTCGTTTACGATTCTGATTTCTATAATCTGGTATTGAAAAAACTATGTTTATAATAATATAATAATATAATAATAATTTACAACTTTCCGAGTTTTCTTAAAAATTCGAAAATTCCAATTTTAGTCGCACAAAAAATAATGAAAAATACAAAGATTCCTTTTTTGGTCCAATCATGTGAGGTACGGGAAAATATAAATGAACTGAAATTGTGCATATGTATTTTTTATTTCAATCAGGAAAAATAACTATAAAAATGAAATAATAAAATTTTTGAAAAAATGACTAATGCTAACATAAAAGATTGATAGTGAAAAGTTTTTCAACCGGGAAATGTCTGTGAATTTGTTATAATTTTTCCCATTGGACACGTGGTTTTCGTTTAAATCGTAAAAAATGGAATTAGGAATTAAAATATTGAATTTCATGAAAAACTACACAACATGTGGAAAAAATTAGGTAAAAAAACTTCTCCACCGTTTTGGCCAAACTTTGATCCAGTGCGCAGCACGAGACACGCGATGAGAATGTATTCGTTAGAGCCGGAGAAGCTTTAACAAAAGAGAATTCACATTCATCAAATTAAAGTAGTTGACATTTTGCTTTTAAGTTTCAAAAGCTTTGCATATAACAGAAGGGAAGTACAAAGGCCGAGCGCGTAGCTCGAAGTAAATTTATAACCGAGCGCGAAGCGCAAGACCCAAAAGACGCGCGCCCTAGGCGCGCTAAAACTTGCGGGGAAAGCAAAGCGCGCGATGAGAATGTGCCCGCGCAGCGGGCAGATTTTTTGAATATTATTTTTGGTAAAAACCACGTGTCCTATTAAAAAAATAGTCAAATAACAATTTGTAGGACTTTTTCAGGTAGGGAATTTTCGTATGATGATTTTTTTAGAAGGCAATTACACCGGCACACAAAAAAAAAGTGGTCTGTACATGAAACCAGACCCATCCATCCCCATGCATTTTGCCGTGCTGAATCCGAATTTGAGGTCCGTTAGTCCAATTTACCTCGAAAATTTTGTTTAAATCGACGGAAATGGCGGTAAATTGATCTAAATTGCAAACAACCATCGATCCAGACGTGGAAAAATTTTTCCGGTTCTGCAAAAAATAAGTTTTTTATGTGATTTGATTCGCTAAATTCAAATCTGCGGTCTGTTAGTTCGTATCTGGTCAGAATTTTGCTCAAATCGAGAAAAATCGACAAAAAGTGATGAAAAATGCAAGAAACTATAGTTTCTTTGCATAGTCGATAAAAAGATTGTTTGAAAATCGTAAACAGAAATTTCCAAAAATGGTGAAAGATAGCAAAAGAATGTAAAAAGTGTCATTCAAGAATTTTGACCATCACGTAGTATGTTCCTTGTGTACAAAACAAAGTTGCTTTCGCTCACATTTTTTCACTTACTTCCCTTTTCTTCCGCTAGTTGAGTACCTGCTGCTGCCTTTACTCCTTTTTTCTCTTGTACCAACTCTTTTTTCTCCAAATGACCTTTGCAACGGGTTTCTTTTCATCTTTTTGCTGTTTGACATAATTTCTCTCTTCAGCGTCCAGAAAAAATCTTCCATCATGTTAACATTTCACCTTACTTGGTATCGACACTCCATTAAACTTATGTCTTGATGAAATCGCTCTCCTTGTTTATCTCACTGATGTCTCCTAAGTTAAGCGGTAAGCAGTCGAGATGAGAATGTAAGGAATGCATTTTATAGCTCATCAAGCAACCCGAGTTTTTCAAATTTTTCAACATTTTTCCGACTAGTGCTTCATAGTCCATACACTTTTTATTCCCTAAAAAGTTATCACGAACAGTTATAAAGCTTTGCCATGCAGCTTTTTCTGTGTCGGTCATTCTTGTGATAAATGTTTTGTCTTCAAATAAGGTGCGAATTTGAGGACCATCAAAAATACCTTCATTTTATTGAGTATAACTTATAACGACTACGCCCCCCTCAACCTAGGGGATGTCAGTGAAGAACAAGGAGAGTGAATTCATCAAGATATACGTGTAATGGAGTGTCGATACTAAGGAAGATGGAATGTCAATATCATAGCAGATTTTTTCTGGACGCTGAAGGGAGACATTAAGACAAATAGCAAAAAGAGAAAAAGAAACCCGTTACATACGTCATTTGAAAAAAAGAGTTGATTATAAGAAAAGAAAGGAGTAAAGGCAGCAGCAGGTACTAAACTAGCGGAAGAAAATGAAGATAAGTGAAAAAATGTGAGCGAAAGTAACTTAGTTTTGTATACAGCGAAGATACTACGTGGTCAAACTTCTTGAATCACACTTTTTACATTTTTTTGCTATCTTTCACCATTTTTGGGGAATTTTTGTTTACGATTTTCAAAAAACCTTCTTATCTTATCGGTTTAGGTCAGAATAACTTTTTCTACTATTGCTCATACTCAACATAAAAAATTTATTTGATACAAGTCAGAATAAATTTTTGTGTACCTCATCACACCGATTTAACAAGTTTTTACCGATTTTTTGCATTTCTCATCACTTTTTGTCGATTTTTCTCGATTTGAGCAAAATCTTGAGTAGATACGAATTAACAAGGACTTGCATGTTGGTGGCGGTAGTTGAGTGTTGTGGCCATAGAGATATTACAGATAGAGTAGGCATGCTATAGGCGCCCATGCAAGTGGAAGCGTCCGGCCGATAGAAAGAGAGAGAGAATGATTTATGTATTGATGTCTCTGTCTAATGGCGTACAGGTTACGTACGCACTTACTTTACCGTTGCCCGTTGAATCACAGACACGCATGCGCAGTACGCAACAAAAGAAAGAGATAGAAATACATAAATGATTCTCTTTCTCTTTTCATTCGCAAGACGCTCTCACTTGTAGGCATGCCTACTCTATCTGTAATATCTCTATGGTTGTGGCTGTCAGGTGGTAAAAGAAGTTTGCGAAATTGGTTTTACAAGTGTGAGTGGAGTGTAAGAGTGCAAGTTTGGAAGGTGAGTAGAGGTGCGGAGAGTGAGAGGAGGATATAAAAAGTTTTTTTTATTGAAAAGAATAGGCAGGGTTCAGGTCGGAAGAAAGAGTTAGGTTAGGTTGATAAAAAGGTAGACGGATTCATAGGTCAGAGATTAGGTAGGTAAGGAGAGCAAGCAGGTGCAAAGCATTGCAAGGAAGGTTAAGGGGTGTCTGCTAGGGCTTGTGGGTTGGAATAGAGGGGAAAGAGGTAAAAAAGGGTTGGGTGAAGCAGAGGAAGAGGGCAGAAAGGCGGGAACACGAAACAGAGACATCTGTTGGTTGGAGCAGGATGGTAGATTCGCAGTTACCGAAGGTCGGGCAGGTAGTTACCGAGCAGCAAAACGATAACGAGAGCGCCAGGAGTGAGTTAGATGGAGGGGGGTCTTCCAGCACACCTGGGGCTCTTTGTCCAGAGGTGCGCGTCGGAAAGAGAAAAAGATGAGCGGAGTCAACCGTAACGAGCACGCTTGTGATCCAATGTCTAGCGCAAGTGAGGGTGACGACCTCTCGCTTCAAAAGGAAAAGAGAGAGAAGCAAGGGAGTCCAACGGGAAGCGTAGCGGAAAGTCCGTTTAAGGAGAGCGACAGAACGCGTAGGTCACCGACAGGAAGCGACGGACAGCTAAACACTAATACCCTGGGTATCTTGATATCGGGAATTAAGAGGCTGAGGCAGAAAATAGGAGGATGAGGGAGGATGGGAGGATTTGGGAAGAGAAATGGGAAAAAGATATGAAAGAGCTGAGGGAAAAACTAGAAGGATTAGAGGCAGTGTCAGTGTCAGCAAGGTAGGATAAAGAAGAGGAGATTAAACAGGTGAAAGAGGATATAAGGGTGTGGTAGGAAAGGACAGACAGAAGATTCGAGGAGCTGGAGGCAAGGTTTGCTATGGAAGATGGTGGCAGGTGGAAGGGGGAACAGAAAGGTATCTGGGCCAAGGTTGAGAATATAAAAGAAGAGAAAGTGGGAGAACGTAGGAACAAGGAGGAAGAGGTAGCGGCAAGGGGAAGGATAAGGGCAATGGAGTTAAGAATGGAGAGGAGGAAAAAAGAGGATAGAAATAATAATATCGTGATAAGAGAGATGAGAGTGAGGAGTGGGGAAGAACGGAAAGGAGTAGAAGCTCTGCTACGAAGCATAGGAGAGGGTCGGAGCAAGTTGGTTAAAGTGAGGCTCGAGGGGAGAAAGGGGAATGAAGTAGTTGTGGTTGAGTTGGAGAGCTGGCAAGATAAGCTGGCGGTGATGGGAAGTAAAAACAGGATAACTGATAAGAAGATCTATATCGTTAACGATCTGACGTGGAAAGAGAGGGACATTCAGAGAATGTTGAATGATAGAGCTAAGGAGGAGAGGAGTAAAGGGAGAGTAGCAAAGGTAGGATACAAAAAAATAGAGGGAGATGAAACAATGCTGGTTTGGGACGAGGATAAAGGAGAGTTGAGAGAAGTGCAAAGTGACTTATTTCGTAGGAAACGTAGGAACGTAGCAGTGATAAAGAAGAAGGATTAGGACTTTTGGAAGTTTGTACAGGGCTTTGATGTGGTGGGGCTGGTAGAAACGTGGGTAGAGGGCAAGGAGTGAGGTGAAATAGAACCGAGGCTTCCGAAGGGAAGGTGGAGGCCTTGAGGGGCCGGAAGAGTAAAGAAACAAGGTAGGGCTAGTGGCGAAATCATAACAGGGATCAGGAAGGGTTTCGAAGAAGGAAGGCACGGTGAGGGCAAGGGTCAAGGGGTCCAAATGAGGTCCCTAAAGATAGGAGGAATGACGAAAAAATTTGTGACTGTGTACAATGAGGATGGGATGAAAAGGATCAAAGAAAGGGTGGAGGCTGTAATAGGTAAAAGGGTGGGGGGAATGGTGGTACTGAGAGGGGATTTTAATGCGAGAATGGGGAGGGAAGTGGGTCCCTACAGGGATGGGGCAAGCTGGGATAGGAGATCGAAGGACACGTGTATTAATAAGGAGGGAGAGATTTCGAGAGACTGGATGGTGGATAGAGGGTGGGCGGTCGCGAATGATATGATAGCAGGAGATGAAGGAGGAGAGTACACGTATGTTAGTAAGGTGGGAGCATCGGTGATAGACTATGTGGTCATGAATATGCCTGGATGGAAGGAGACGGAGAGATTCGCAGTGGAAGGAAGGATAGAATCAGACCATTAGCCTCTTATCTTGTGGATAAGAGGAAAGCGAGAAGGGAGAAGAAAAGGTACCAATTGGTGAGAGGGAGATATGGACGGGAGAGGCGATAGAAAAGTACCACGAGCAGCTAGGGGAAATGACTTTTGAAGGGACGTCGGTGGACGAGATATAGGGAGATCTGAAAGTCAAGGTGATAGGGTGTGTGCAAAAGAAAAGATTTAGAAAGAAGAAGAAGGGAATGGCGAATCCGTGGTGGGATAGGGAATGTGAAAAGATGAAGAGAAAGGTGAAAAGGAAGATTTTAACGGGTAGCCGGGCGTGTAAGTATGAGGAGAAATTCATGAAAGAAGGGGAAGTAGGCCGGTAAGGGAGTGTTGGTGGGAAAAAGAGAACAGGGGAGGGTAGGGAAATATGGAGGATGAGAGGGAAAGATATTTTCGAAAAAATGGTTTACATGAGGATAAAGTGAGAAGAAGTCACGAGGAGGGAAGAAAGGTGTATGAGATGGTTAAGAGGAACGGCATGGAGAGAGAGAGAAGGCAGAGGGGGAGGAGAGGATAAGAGATTTAAGGTATAATGAGAAATATGGTTGGGTTATGCCAATGGAGAGAGCGTAGTATTTGTGTGAGAAAAGAGAGAAAGGAAGACAGGAAATAATAGCGAGAATGAGATGTGGAAGCATGGAGGGTGCTAACAGGTTCTGGCTTCCGTAGGAGAAGAGGATGTGCGAGTTGTTTGGGAAGGGGTATGCAAAGTTGGAACGCTGGTTGGGAGAATGCGAGGAGTTGGAGAGGAGTGGAATTAGCATGGAAATAATACTGCATGAAAAAGGTGAGAAAAGGGCGATTGCATGGGCGAAGGGGGTTCTGGGCAAGATGGAGGAGGAGAGAAGGAAGGAGGAAAAGGAATGGAGATGGTTATGTAAAAAAGAGAACTATATGTAAGAAAGATGTAAATATTGTAAATAGTAGATAAGTAATACCAAATGAGGCATAGGAGATGAGAAATTGGAAGGAACCACGGAGGCAGAGTTTAGCAATGCGAGGCTGGCGAAACGTAGGAAAATGCGTATGAAGCGAAGCGAGGAAGGCATAGCGAGCGAGCGAGCGGTTATAGTAATAAGGTATGGATGAATGATAATGTATAAAGGATGGACGGATGGTAGAGTAAATGATTTTATGTAAAAAAGGAAAAAAAATTTGTAAAAGATGGTGGTGTAAGCAAGTCAATTTTTCAAGGCCAACAGGCTGAAGAATAAACGTTTATCTATCTATCTATCTACGAATTAACGGACTGCAGATTTGGATTCAGCGGATCAAATTACATAGAAAATCTATCCGATACAAGTCAGAATAAATTTTATGTAAATTTATTACACCGATATAACGGGTTCTTACCGATTTTTTGCATTTTTCATCTTTTTCTGTCGATTTTTCCCGATTTGAGCAAAATTTTGAGTAGATACGAATTAACGGACTGCAGATTTGGATTCAGCAGATTAAATTACATAAAAAATTTATACGATACAAGTCAGAATAAATTTTTATGTAAATTTATCACACCGATTTAACGGATTTTTACCCATTCTTTGCATTTTCACTTTTTGTCGATTTTTCTCGATTTGAGCGAAATTTTGACCAGATACGAACTAACAGACTGCAGAATTGGATTTAGCGGATCAAATCACATAAGAAATTTATCTTTTGCAGAACCGAAAAAATTTTTCCGCGTCTAGATCAGTGGTTGTTTAGAATTGAGATCGATTTTCCGCCATTTTCCACGATTTAAACAAAATTTTGAAGGTATATTGGACTAACGGACCTCAAATTCGGATTCAGCACGTCAAAGTTCATGGAGGTTGATGGGTCTGGTTTCATGTTTACCGGTTTTTCAGAAACTATCCGATTCAAAACTCGAAGTAACTATCCAATTAAGATGCCCAATCTCAATTCAAATACTCCAAATTTTTTAAACTTGTTGAAAGCGGATAGATCAGTGGGAATGGATTCGTTGCTATTGGCAGTGATTTGTTACCTAATACGCACTAAATTTAAACAAATAACGAACAAAAAGAGTTTCTTGTCAAATCAATAAAATCTAATCAATGATATGTTCTTTTGAACTCCATGTTTATAAACAAATATCTCTATCAGATATTTTCGACTGATTAAATCAAGTTTTTTCTATGGAATCGATCACAAATTACTTGGAAATAAAACCTTAGTATCATATTTGATCAATAAATGAATATTATGATTGCTCGAACTACCTTAAATAACAAATGCACTATTTGGCTGTTTTTGGGGGTGCAGACATAATTTTTCCAATGTAATCAACGGTTGGAAATAACCTTCTCAATTTGAAGAAAGTTTTGATAACATTATACAATTTTTCCGTGAAGAAAAATTGTTTGAAGGAATGTTTATTATTGAATGTACAATTACAAACATTTCTTACCATGAATCGATAATATTTGACAAATAATTGTCTAACGAACTCAATTGGTAGATGTATCATTTGGCTATTTTCGGAGCTACAAACTTGATTTTTTTGAAATAATCAAGTGTACATAACTATTCCCTGAATTTTGTAGAACATTTCAATGGAATTAAACAGGTTTATTCCAAGCAAAATTTGTTCAAACAAAAAATTATCATTTCATAAACAATTATACATATTTACGAAGAACACCGTTCATTTCACGGAAGTAACAGCTAGTTATTAAGTAATCATTTCATGTCAAATCCTCGAAAAAACTGAATTTTATTTGCCAATATGTATTAATGTACACTAAATCATGGAAATTTGTTTGGACAAATTTCGTTTACAATAAAATTGTTTAATATCATCAAAGCGTCCCTAAAAATTAAGAAATTAGTTATTGACGGTCAATTAGAATAGAAAAATCAAGTTTGCACCTCCAGCAATAGCCAAATGATGCATTTATTTATTGAGTTTGTTCGGACAATAATGAAATGTTATCGATTCAAAGCAAGAAATATTCGCTTATAAAACTGGATGGTATAAATGTATAAATATATGCAAAATGATAACATTTGCTTTAACAACTGTTGTTTACCATAAAATTGTCTGCTATCATCGGAATGTTTTTGAAAATTCAGAAATTAGTTCTTTACATTTACTACATCGGAATAATCAAGTTTTTTCCTCAAGAAAAGAAACAGCTGAATAGTCTATTTGTTAATTAAGGTAGCTCAAACAATTCTGAATGTATCCCTGTGACCAAATAGGATACTCAGGTTTCATTTCCAAGTAATACACGATCAATTTCATAGGAAAATCTACATAATATATAATCGATCGAAAATACCTGATATAGATATTCGTTTTTCGAAAATTGCTTTTGAAATAACAAATTATTCATACACTTTCATTGATTCAACAAAAAAACTCTTTTGGTCCACAAATTGTTCATATTTAGTACAAATTAAGTGATGAATAGCTGACAGTCTTCATGAAACCATTTTCATTAACTTTTTTGTGTATAACAAGTTTTGAAAAAATATTAACATTTGCATTGATATTGGACATTTTTTTTTTGGAAAGGTGCTCCGAGTTTTCTAGGAATTTAAAAATGAATCCAAGCATTTTTCGGAAACCGGTAAGCCTCAAAATTCAAAACATTTTTTTTTCAATTGTGTTATTGAATATAAAAAAATCAATAAAAAGTAATTCATAAGTTTTGAAGAAAAAAAATCAGGAAATAATTGTCTTTCGGAAATCGATTTGTCCACGGACATTTTTTCCCCCAACTGTGCGCTTCACCGCACAAATAACAGAAATTTCTATAAAAAAAATTACAAAATTTTCAAAAATTGATATTGCAAGGAGAACTAGACATTCGCCAGAATTCTATCAATGCTTATTTCGATTCCAAAAATAGGGTAATGAATTTGACATAATATTTGCGAGATAATAGTTATCAAAAAGTACATCAGTAGATCAAATTGTAACGCGTCACAGTGGTTGGAAATCCCAAAAAGCTGACCAAAAATCAGAATCTCGATATTCAACTTCGTTCGAGTACCCATACAAGGGATTTGGACTCGCTGATTCAGAGAATGAAGTAAAAATTCAAAATTCAAAATAGCGAACCCAAAACGGCAGACATTTTCCTAAAATTTTCTATGCATTTACTTGAAAATGAGTATTAAGGGGTTTTTTGGGTCACTGATTTCGAAAATGGAGTCGAAAATCCGGAACTCAAAATGGCGGACATTTTCCTAAAATCTGCCATGCATTCACTTGAAAATGAGTATTAAGGGGTTTTCTAGGTCGCTGGTTTCGGAATTCAAGTCAGAAGGACGCTTCCACTTTTGAACGTGCATCGTGGATTCTGCAAAAGACAAACCAAAAATGTTATTTAATCTCTATCTTTTTATTATTTATCGTTTTTATCACTGATATATA
>WSXT02033156.1:0-13645 GCA_011762715.2 Neuroterus valhalla
AGAACTAGGATATGATTATAATGAGTGGATGGATGATGCACAGGATAGAGACGCGTGGCGGTCTCGGGTAGATGAGGTAATGAACTTTCGAGTTTCAAATGCTGATAAATAATAATAATAATAATAATAATAATAATAATAATATATATATATATATCGGCAGTTTGTTTCTTCATAAAACCTGTCCCAACTCCGAAACACTGGCAAGACTGAAGCGTCCGGCGGGGCAACACACAGGTCAAGCGAAACGAACCGTTACAAAGGGAATGGCTTTTTTTGAAAGATTGCAGAAAATAAGTTAGGGACTTATTACACGTAATATCTTCTGATACGAACTAACAGAAACTAGAGTCGGAGCAAAAGTATGCGTCCCTCTCTTTGTTCATTTACCCATTTACCAAAAATCGCATAATATGAAAGAATCGCACTAGTGAGAGATCGATGTCTTCTGAATTGAATGATATGTGAATTGTTATTCTGAAAATTTTTCTACAATATCTGGAATGTAAAACGTGCTGAAAAACAAGGTTTAAGGATACTTTTTCTTAAACCTCGACTTTGACGGCTTCCCTGAGCGAGCTGGATGTCACCAAAAATCTGAAGAAAAAAACTCACAGCCACTCCTTAAAGTGGCCTGAAGGCAATACAATTTTCTGAATTCCGAAATTCGAAATAATTTACTATTTTCAAGCTGATTCTTACTGATATATCGTCGTAGAAAGGAATGAAGATAAAAAGTTGTTTCATGGCTCAAAATATGCAATTTAGTCACCTGACGGAAAGAAACTTTTCAAAAATTGAAATAGATCGATATTTCGCGAGAAAATCGTTTGCAAATATTTTTGAATATCAATGGTACAGTTACAGTAGGACCTTCGGATGCCGGGAAATATGGTCACTAAACTTGCTGGTTCACAGGTATGCTGGAAAAGGGCAGGGGCGTACCAACATCTTCAAGATATAATATCCTTGAGTCGGCACAATACAAGCCGTAGACTCGTAGGACTTACGTGGTTATCTTTATATCATTATTATTTCGTAATTGTTTATTGAAATTGATAAAATGGCATGAAACTAGGTCCATATTTTTTTTTAAAATACAGTTTAAGGGTAGGGCAAAAATTATTTTCTGAACAACAAGGACATTTTTAGTTGTAAAACTCATAGTTATAGAAAGAATCGGGATAATGTCCGTTTTCTCTCTTATTATTATTCCATCAGGTGACGAAATTGAACATTTTGAACCATGAAACAACTTTCTACCTTTATTCCTTCCCACTATGATGTTAGTAGAAATCGGCCTGGAAATAGTCAATTATTTCAAAATTCGGGATTCATAAAATGAAGCCGTCAAAGTCGAGGCTTAAACAAAGTACCATCAAAACCTAGTTTAAAGCAGGTTTCACCTTCCAGATATTGTCAAAATTTGTTTGAAATAACAATCCATACATCATTTTTTTTAGAAGACTATGAGTTTTCACAAGCATCTTTCTAGAATATTATGCTATTTTTGGTTAAAGTTGAAAAAATGACCAAAACAAGGGACGCGTACTTCTGGCCCCAACTTTAGAGTACTATCCTTAATAGGCTAAAATATTACTTCTTGACAACCTCTCCAAGGGATAAAGGGATGATTTTTCCCATTTGCAGCAGAGGTTTTGCTGAATGAAGCGTTTTCTGATTCTAATTTTTGATGCAGATTTGTTTTCATTCCTAAGGATCTCACGAGTTGCGTCTGAAAATGAAGGAGAACTAGAATTCAACTATCGAGTCTTCCTATCTCAAGGAGACGCAGTCTTACCATCTGAACTAAAACAAGGTTTATTATTTTTCTAGTGATGTACTCATTATATCCCTCAGTTTATACCTGCCTTACTGCCAGGAACAACGCAACCGTAGTATTCCGGGGGCCAGAATATTGATGTTCAATACAGGCTTCAGGAGAACCTATACTGTAGTCTTAGGCAGGTGTTATTATTTATCCTAGAACTTTTCTTATGAGAAATAATGCAAAGACCTGTGAAAGAAGAAAAATATCGTTCTGAAGGTAGTATTTATGAGTGCTTGATCTTTTTTCTATCACTGACATAGATTTTACCTCTGACCAAGTAATTTCAAATTATTGAAGGTATATGAAAATAAGAACATTACAAGTTCTCAGTTCCTATTGCTTATAAGGATTTTATTACGAATAGAATTGCTACCAGTGATGCCTACCATAACTTTATTGTACACGTTCATTTTTACATCAAATAAAAGAAAATAGGAGAATAAGACAACAGAAATATATTCTTTTCCTGCCACCGTACTGAAGAACAATTCAGAACAAAATCGGGTTTGCTTGGCTATGTAATGTGTATTGTGTAGTAGGTAATGTACGCTACAATCCAATTTCAACAAACCCGATTTCATATACGAAATCATTATTATGCAGCCAAGAAATGATGAATATTGTTGATATGTTTTGCACAGATATACACGGTGTGAAAATGTATGTACTCATCTATTTTAAGAATCCGAATTGTAAAAAATAAAAGCATGCTTACTTCCTTAAAGTGTTGCATTTGGCCTTCAGAGTGCATAAGCTGATCCTGCATAATCGCAAGTTGCTGTCTTAACATGTCTATTTCAGCAGATGTTGTCTCACAAGTCGCCTGTAATTCTTGAGACATGGAAACGTTGACAGTTTGTAGTTCTTGTACTTCTACGTGTTTTTGTGCCAGTTGCGTTTTGAGTACATTCTCGTTTTCACGCATTTGAGTGAATTGTACTTCCAATTGTTTTCGTTGTGCAAGTAGCTCCTGTTGCAAATGGCCTTGCATTTGACCTTGATCCTCTTGCATTTTATGAATAATAATAGCATCCTCGTTGACCTTGGTCTGCAACTGTTCGATTTGCCTCGAAAATCCCTGTTTTTCGGCAGCGTGACTCTCTAATATGTGCTGCATCCGAGTGTGTAAGGTCTGAGTCTCGGTCATTTTAGCATTCAGCGCTTCCTCCAAGTGGCGTACGTTAACAGACAAACGAGATCTTTCCGAATTCAACTCGACACGCAGTTCCTTTAATTTATTTTGGAAAGCAATACTAGCTTCACGCTCGTCGAAAAGTGATTTTTCTTTCTCAGCCAACTGTTTCTTCAATTTTATGACTGGATCGGTACGTCCTTCAGTCCATTCCGAGTGTTCTGATGGATTGTCTAGTTGCTTATTCAGAAGCTGATCAATAAGAATTTGTATTTCAGATCGACTTAGTTCTGCTTTTTGAACCAATGGCATCAGAAGTGAAACATTAACTCCGTCATTATCACCTCCTGAAGAAAATTTACCATAAACAAGTATGCCATAAATACAAGGGTAGTTTATTTACTCAGAAAAACATCGATTCGTTAATAATCAGGCGTTATTTTGCGTTAAGGAGGATCGGTGTCCCTGAGAAAGACTGACAATCAACCTGGCATCGTTACTAGAAAAGAAAGACCATTTCTTTTCGTAAGAGATAAACAAATTTCAATTCTAGAATAAAAATTGGAGTTCGGGTTATAATTTCAAAGAAAATCTAATGGGCATGATAATCGGGAAGTGAATCTTATAATAGAAGAATGAAAACTGAAGACCTAAATAAGTTGTGGAACCCGGAATGGAAAATAAAATACATATCACGGTCCGATGAGTTACATTTTAGCAGCCAAGCAAAACAAAATGATCGCGTGCTGGAGCGGGTAGCTCGTGCAATAACAGGGTTATGCGACAGTCTTGCGCACATACATAGTACAATTTTAAGAACTAATAAAATTTTTTTAATTTCTGCAAAATGTGTCGAGAATATGCTGCATCAGGATTCTTTTCAAAATGTTATGTAAATTGGTTAAGTAAGTAAGCCTCAGCTCTTTCGAGCGGTGAAATAAATTTTCAGAGTTTTTGGATGTAAGAACACAATACAAGATTTATGCCATGTCATAGGAAAATATCTTCGTTCCAAATCTGCACGAAGCCAAACAAAAAGTTCACCCTCGTGAATTGCGATTCAAAGGTTCTATCAAATTCTAAACACTCGAGTTCACCGTTCACAATTTTTCGCTTCTACCAAAATATTCTCTTTGAATATTATCATGTTCAAGAGATTACGTGAATGGTTGAATTCCAAAAACTTTTCAAAATATAAGATATTGTTTTTAGTATGCACTTTGAACATGTTGTTCTAGACTTTTGTCAAACAATTAAACAGGTTAGCCTTTATAGAGGTTAGCACAGGCGAGAAATCTAATGCTATATTCATTCAAATTTCATTGAATAAGTATGGGTTGAATTCTGTGAACCTGGCTATCCTGTCCATTTTCAATTGGAACTAAAGAGAATCTCGAAAAAATTTAAGGTAAATAATGTAACCATTAAATTGCATTCAAGGACTGATGAATTCAATTGGGTTCACTTAGTTTTATCGAAAATAATTCAAACGATTGAATCATTCTTTCCGCATTCGATCGTGCTTATATCATTATTGAAAGAAATTACAAAAAAAACATGAAATCTCTCACAGGAGGGAAGTGTAGAAAAGAGAGGTACAAATGATAAAATCGGGATGCAAAAATGGACGGAGTATTTGAGGAGGCTATAAGGGGAGCTTGAAGAATAGGGTAACGGGTAAAAGAGGGAGGGTGGTATCGGGAGACAAGTGGAGATTAGTGGGAAAGAGGTAAATGAGGAAATTGCAAGTCTGGAAGAAAACAAGGCAACAGAGAATAGCTTGAGGAATGAAGCACTAGAATATAGCGGAGAAAGGGTGAGAAAAGAGAAGCAGAGAATTCGGTGTAGAGGGGCGAAGAGTGGCCGGAGGAATACAAGACAGAGCTAGAAGTTCCGTTAATCGAAGAAGTAGAAGGAAAAGGGGTAGATAAATATATAGGTATTACATTCATATCAGAAGGGTGCTAAGAAACAAGCTGGAAAGACACGTAAAGTCATAGAAAAGTGTACTTCACATCCAGACAAGTTTGAGGGAAGGATAAGGATCATCGACAACATTTAAGTGCTCGGTTTCCTAGTCAACGGGAATCTGGTTCAGAAATAAGGAATTTTAGTTGCATTGTATGTGGACTTTGAAGCAGATTTAAACTTTGTTAACAGTGGAGTACTGTCGAATTTCATGAAAGGGACAGGAGTTCATGAAGGGTTGATTAAGAAGATGGAAGAGATATTTGTGAAGATTAAAGTAAGGTTGGAGATAGTAGAAAAAAAGAGGAATTCTGAACAGGACGGGGTCTTGGGCAAGGATGACCGCAGAGCCCTCTTATGATGAGTGTAATATTAGAAAACTTGGAGAAGAGAATGGAAACAGAGGGACAAGAGAGCAGACGATGTAGTTCCAGTAGCGAATTATGAATAAAAGGATGAGTCTAATGATGTGAGCGTTTGAAGGGTGCGTGAGAGAAAAAGGTCCGATGGTGAGTGTGACTAAGCGAGCAAGGTGGTGAAGTTAATGAAGAATTTTCGCTACCTTGGATTTTCGTTAGAAGCAGGCAGTGAAAATCTGCCAGTAAGAATAGGTGTACGTATATGATAAAGGTAGAGGAAAAAGATATAGGTGAGAGAAGCTTTAAGGACGACTGGAGGAAGTAGATTTTACACGGGAATGATCGAGGTGAGGAATAGATAAAGAAGTTTTGTGTCAAAGAGCTTTTGTTTTCAGATCGAAGGTGTGAGGAAATTAAAGCGTAGGTCAAGTTTGGCTGCATATAAGTTTGACAGTAATTGTTGAAACGATATTGTAAGATATATTTAATAGGGTGATGCATAAGGATTATAGATAAGAAGAAATGTAAAGGTTCCGTAAAGCCTCTTGAACCCGTAAAATACTGAGAGTATGAACGAAACCGTGATATTATTCAATATTGTGATACACTAGAAACCCCGAGCGTAGTCCTCTCGACGAGAGTGGTTCCGAGAATGTCACTCGTGGACGAGACGCACTAGACAAGCCCACGTTCTCGGACAATGCCTTACGCTGAGAGCGGACAGTAACCAAGCGAGGAATTTCGTCAACGGGCGAAAAGACGAAAATCATATAGAAATGGTTCTTACGGCCCTGGCAGTTTACGATTCAGCAGTCACAAAGATGGTTCAAGGCTGTTGTTAAACAATCCCGAAACAAATCTATACTCGGGATTATAGTGTAAAAATCAAAATGAATTAACATTGTGATAAAACCGTGACCTCAGGGGGTTAGCGCTTAACATAATCAATTGCAGCGTTATACGGCTCAAGGTCACCGCAGGGTACCATCTACTACCTGGAGACTCATCCGAAACTTTCCATTGTCTTGTGCCGAGCTTAAGTTCGTCGCGACTCGGCATGGGAGTGTGCTCAACCTACGGCCACCCTATAGAAGCGATGGCAAATACTCATGTCCGATATCTTTCACAGCGGGAGGTAGTTACAAAATATAGAATTCTTCAATTGTAGAAATTAATCTGTATATATGTATTGAAAAATCATTTCTGTACGAACACCCACAACTTCCGAACAAATACACGTGATGTAAAACTTGCACACAATTATTCGTTATGTGATCCGAAAGGTTCTCAATTTGGTTCCGATCACGGAATTACCGTCATGTTTGCAAAAACGACCGGGCAAATGTCAATATGAGAAATCTTAGAAGATCATAAAATAGATGGACACTCAAGCTATAGTATTGTCCGCGACCAACGCATACCGAGCTCACTGAAGCCAATGCGCAAGCATGGCGTAGAAGAGAAAGAAACAGCTGAAAAGCTATAGTTTCTACTTGAACGTGCTCTAAGAAGCGACGCATGCAGTTTGACGTTGTATTCGATTGTCCTCGTTGCTATCGATCCGGTGTATCGATTATCTGCGTGAATCAGCTGTGGACGTTGTTGCGTTGTGATTTACTGTGTTTCGAATTTGAGAAAAAGAAGAACAAAAATCTGACATTTGATAAAGTGTGATAAAAGGCAGATTTCAATTTTTCGAAAAGCTTCTAGCGAAACTCAGTGTTCCCAAGTCGTAAATATCAGCACGTCTATTCCGTAGATCGCAATACATTGTAAAAAGCACTTTTTTTCCAATGTTTTTCAAGTTAAAATTTTCTTTCACCTTTATTCACGAAATTCACAATTCAGACTAAACGACTACATGATAATTCTGCATCGACTTTCAGATAACTATAGTTCAAGGAACAAAACAAAAAATTAGAGATTGCACGAAATAGTATATTACACTACAAGGTCTTTCATTCAAACTTCTGCCCACCTGGTGTATACAGTTTTTCTTCATACCCGGCCGAAAGTACGGCGAAGAATCATTTTTCATAAATAATATATGTAAATTATAGCACGTATTGATGCCTGCCCCAACATTTGCAGCACGAGCGAAGCGAGTGTTGCTGGTCGGGGGGCAGGCATCAAATACTTACACACATCTTCAAAAGAAATCATTTCAATTTTAATCTTTTATAACTCCCTTCTCATACGTCAAAAGAGAATGATTCATTCGTTTCGCCCATTTTTCATTGTAGATTTTCAGTTGATATTGATTTTTTAATTTTATTCACTAATACATAAAAACACAAATTAAATCCCAGCAAGCTTTGAGGTTATATGAACAAGCGAGAGTAACAGCAGAAATAATCCTGGCTGACGGCAGCAACAAGAGTCTCATGAATTACGACCCTGAAGTTTGCTATATGCTATAGATTTGAAATTTGAGTGATCGATGATTAACAAATGAATAGTCCGATACAAAAACTAAGATGACCATTGGAATCTTCTTCCAAATATCAATAACGTTGAAAATGCTCGAATTGTTCTAGACGTTCGGAAGGCGATTCCGATGATTCCGATCACACAAATTTCTAATCTATAGCATATAGCAAACTTCAGCTTCGTCATGAATTGACTATCGGTGCGCGCGAGTAAGTTTTTGCTCCCGGTGTTACAGAAGGCGCGAGTGTAGTTCTATCAATGCTTAAAATTAAACTTTCTGCCTTACAATCTTTGCCGAAGGAACGTACTTTCAACTAAGGTATGAAGAAAAATATATTTTTATTGTAAAAATCATGAATAAAAATAAGAAAAAAATTTTACCTCAAAAATATTGGATACAAATTTTTTCATGCTGTAAATATATACAAAAAAACACGACAAATTCTATGAACTCAAATAAAAGTTGGGACAAATTTCAACTCCAAAAGCATTGGATAGAAAGTGGTTTTTACAATGCATTGCGATGTAGGAAATAGACCTGCTGGTACTTACGATTTTAGAGCGCTGAATTTCACTAGAAACCTCCCAGAATTTCTGAAATCCGACACTGATGAGAAAGTTCAATGCTTCGTGTCGTGTTAGAAAAAATCCTGAAAATGGGATTAAAATTTCGAGACATTTATCGGGCCTTACAACGCCTGTATTTTTCAAAATCGCGATATAGATTTACAAATAACTATAATTTAGGAAACAATACGCAAAAGCGAAAAATGCAAAAAACATTGAAACGTAAAATAATTATCAATACATCGTCTTAGGAAAGATTTCTGGAAGAAGAATTAGAATTCCGGAATCTTAACCAGGTCTTCCAATAACTGTTTTTTAAAAGATCGAGATATAGACTTCCAAATAACTCAAGTTTGAGAGAAAATACACAGAAGTAAAAAAAAAAAACGCATAAAAAACATTATAACCTGAAATAATTATGCAGTCGTATAGTCCACATTGTATATTGTGAATAAAAGTGGACGAAATTGTACCCTCAAAAACATTTAAAGGTCTAGAAAGATAAAAAAATTGTAGTATCTCATATTGCAACAAATATTAAGCTGTGCAGTTAAAGAACTCGTGAGATTTACAAAGGCATATTTCCTGAATAACTTAAGGTAGTATTTACCTCAAGAAGTGAGCAATAAGTTTTTTTTAGCTTTTTTGAAAATGTTAAGAATTATTTCATGCCACGTAAATCCACTGCATTACCCTACTACATTTACCTACTACTATCTGATAACGATTATCCGATCTAACGAAAAAAGAAGCGTATTTATGAAAAAAATTTTAATTTTCGAGAAAGAAAACAAATCCCGCAAAAATGCAACTTACACCACACGCCCCCAAGGGCCGCGAGGAACTTTACATTAGAATTTCAAATCAAAAGCTACGGTGGTGCTACATAGATTACAATAAAAAATTTACAAGTCATTCTTCTCCCCTGCAGCACATGGGAGGTAAGGCGTGGGATAGATTTGTTCAGGTCCACTTTTACACCTCGGAAATGAAAATGTTCTATTTGAGACATTTTTTTAGTGGATATGTCAGAGTTTGTCAGGAGAGCACATGCGAAGTTTGGTGCACCCAAAAAGGTACATTCATTTCGCGGCGGTGAAGCTTCCGCCACAGCGCACAGCCAGCTCAAAAATAATACATTCAAAATCTACGGGTTTCAGCCATTCCAACGATATGTTGATTGACTTTGTAAGCTGAATATTAGAAATTTGGTTTAGTTACAGCGTACCTCTATATTAAATTCATAATGAACTCTGTTCCACACCACCATGAGGTCGAGCTCAAGATGAGTTTTTGCAGATTTGGACCAAACAATAGAGCATCCTCATCCTTCTCCTGAATCAAAGTAGTATATTAGACATCATATATTCCAAAAAGTACTGAAACTTCAACATTTCGGGTTCTTAAACATAAATAGTCTAGTCGAAGGTCAATAATGAGGATGGAGCAGATTTATCTAGACCTGGATTTGACATTTGACCTGGAATCTGAATGATACATTTTGCTATTAACTCAAATTTAAACGTTAGAGGAGGAAGTCGATTAAATTCCATTCACGGATGAAGATGGAGTTCCTGCAAAGTGCAAGTAAGTTTTTGAAGCATATTTTTAATTTTGGTGCGGTCCAAGACATTCATTCAATAAAAAAAAATAATGCATAAGTAATTGACAACTGGACTTATCCAATAAATATTCAATAGAAACAAACAAAAAATGCATGTCTAATTGGCAGTCGGACTAGGCCGACTGGGGATCTCCACGTGAAAAAAAACGTACCTAGAACTCGACCTCATGATTGGTATCGCTAAACCCTGTAGATTTCGAATATAATATTTTGGAATCAATAACTCTTGAATTGAAGAACGTCATATTTTCTAATTGCCTTCCGCTGAAAAAGGTATTGGACATGTGCGGTGCACACGAGCTGGTCCCGGCGCTTACTGAAGAACCCTCTACCCTTCTCTGATCTACAACGGGCACCGTCACGAATTGCTAGTTTTCGCTTGCATAGATTTTCTTCAAAATTCAAGTTTCGCCTGATGAATCTCCAGGATTGAACTATCAATTCGAATTAATTTTAAACAAAAAAATCAACATGCAATCAAGTTTAAGAGAAAGTTGAGTTTTAACATATAACGATTATTCATCAACCAAAGAAAGTTTAGGGAAAAGAATAATTTTTTGCAGAAAAAAATGAATTTTGGAAAATACATAAACTTTCAGACGATGAATTTCGAAACAAAGGTGGAATAGTTGAATTTTAAATCAAACAAATTAATTTTGGGAAAAAAGAATTCTAAACTGAAATCATAAATCTTCAACCACTTCGCTGAAACAGCTACTGTCAAAAACTAAATCCTTATGAATAATCGAACTATCTTCCGGGATCTAAAATCACATGCAAGTTATAGTGACACATATTTCCCAATTCGCGGCATGGAATTAAAAATTGCCTGGTAGGAATTTACGTTAGACTTGACGAGGCTTTCGTTTCCGGTACCGATAGTAGAGTCACGTTGTTTTGTGTAGTGTGGGTAGTTGCTGGCTGATAAAGGTATAAATAGAAGTGAAGGGTGAAAAAGTGGTGGTGAGTAGAAAGGTTAAGGGTGAAAGTTTGAGTGAAAGTGAAGGGAGTAAAAGGGGAGTGAATGTAAGGGAGTAACTGTGAAAATAAGAGAGAACTTATTTTTTTAGGTTGAGTTACATCCTGTGACGGGTGGAAGTGGTTTATAGAGGGGAGTTTTTCGGGACCTGCAGGTAAGGGAGGTGAAGTCGGCGAACACAGTGAGGTGAAAGGTTGGTGCAGAGGGGGTGGTTTTTTTGTGTAGGTTGCAGAGGGGATAGTTGGCGTTAAATACGTACGGGTCGCGTGACTTACTTAGTAGGTAAGTGGGAGATGTCTGCGCTTCGTAGTCCAGGCACTCCAGTCAGAGGGCGCCAGAGAAGCGTCACAAGCGAGGGGTAGCCAGGGGGAAAGGTCGGCCGAGAAAAAAAGGAAAATAGAGGAGTACGAGGATATAGAGGGGACGAAACTGAAGAAAACGAAAGTGAAGAGAAAAACGCTGGAAAGGGAGAAGGGTGATGAAATTTCGGATTTGAAAATGTTTCAAGATTTGAGTGATAAGATATGCCAGAAAATGGAGGTTCTGGGTCAGGAAATGAAAGAGGAGGTACGGGAACTGCGGAGGGAATTAGAAGAGAGGGATGAATTATGGAGAGGAAAGATCAAATCTGGGAGAAATTGGAAGCGATACAGAACCGACAGGAAGAGCAGGAGGGTAGCGTGGAAAGGGTTTTGAAGGAACCAGAAGAGAGAGCAGAGAAAGTAGAAAGGATGACTGAGCAGAAAACGTTGGCAGCAGTGGTTAGCGAGGGAGCAAGTGAAGCAAAAGTAACGGTAGAAACAGTAAGGAGAATAGGGAGATTTGAAGAAGGGAAAAAAGGCATGTGTTTGGTGACACTAGGAAGTGATGAGGAGATTTGAAATAATGGGAAAAAAGAGATTGCTGAAAGGAAGAACAGACAGAATCGAAGAAGATATGACATGGCAGGAGAGGAGAAGAAAATAGAGTATAGGGCAAAGTGCATGGGAAGAAAGAAGGAAAGGCAGTAGGGTCATAGTAGGAAGGGATAGAATATGGGTAAACGGAGAGTTGAGGGTTTGGAACGGAGAAGAAGAATTAAAAGCTTGTCAAACAAGCAAGGAAGAGAGAAACAAAAAAGACAGCGGAATGAAAGTGAGAACGCGGCGGGGTTTACAAAAGACAAAAAAGATTGAAAACAAGGACAAGAGGAGCGGAAGAAGAGGGTGGTAAGGAAGTTAGTATGGCGTTCTGGAATGTTTCAGGATTGAAAATAAGAATAAAGGTTTCTGGGAAGAGTTGGAAAAGTGGGACGTAATAATATTGAATGAGACATGGGTGGAAGAAAAAGCCTGGAAGGGAATAGAAAGGAAGGCACCAAGAGGGTATGTGTGAAAAATGCAAGAAGCAAGAAAGGAACACGAAAAGGGGAGAGGGATGGGTGGCATGGTATCAGGGGTAAGAAAGAATCTTGTGGTAGATCAGGGAGCAGATGAAGAGGGCGAAACAGAGGATGGAGTTATGATGAGAAGAGTTAAAGTGGGGGGGCAAAAGAGTAGCAGTCGTATGCGTTTACAGAACAAGAGGGGAAGAGGAGGAATGGAAAGTTCTAAGGAGATGGATAGAAGAAAAAGGAGAGGGTCTTGTATTAATTGTGGGTGACCTGAACGCGTGGACTGGAAATCAGGGAGGAGAGGTATGGGATGAAGAGGAGGAAGTGTTCATGAGGGAATCGAAACATAAGGAAATGTATCGCGAGGGTAGGATACTTCTGAACTTTATAGGAGAAGCAGGATGTTTTATTTGTAATGGGAATACAAAGGGGGACGGGGATGGTGGAATAACATTCACAGGGAAAGGGGAAACAGTAATAGACTACGTTGCAGCTGAAGAAAGGGGGGGAAGGAATAAGAGACGAGATGTGGAAAATTTGTAATAAAGTATTCCACTTATAAAAAAGGGAGAGGAAAAAGGTGGGGATTATAGAGGTATTACTCTGCTGTCGGTGGGGTATAAGATCTATGCGAAAGTGCTCAGCAACAGGCTAGAGTCAGGTGAAAGAGAAAAGAAGTATCCCACACAACCAGACGGGGTTCAGGAAAGGAATGGGGACAACTGATAACATTTACGTCCTAAACTATATAGTAAATAGGAACTTGGGGCGGAAAAAAGGGAAACTGGTGGCCTTGTTTGTAGACTTTAAAGCAGCATTAGACTCAGTGAACAGGAAGGTATTGTGTCAGGCAATGAAATAACGGGGAGTAGGGAAAGATTCGATAGAAAGAATAAAAGAAATATTTGTAGAGACTAGGTTCAGAGTGAGGATAGGTAATGAGAAAGGACAGGAATTCTGGAAAGGAAAAGGACTCAGGCAAGGCTGCCCATTGAGTACACTGTTGTTCAGTATAATGCTGGCAGACTTGGAGAAAAACCTTAGGAAAAAAGGTAAACGAGGTACGATCTTAGGTAGCAGTAAGCTTCACTCTCTAGCGTATGCGGATAATGTGGTACTATTAGCAGAGGACGAAAGAGGCCTGAATTTGATGTTAGAAGGGTTTGAAGAGTACATAAAAGGAAAGGATCTAACGGTAAACGTTAGCAAGACCAAGATAATGTGCTTTATGAATAGGAGGAAAAAAGTAGAGTACAAGTGGAAGTTTAACGGAGGAACGATCGAGATAGTGAAGGAATTCTATTACTTAGGGTTCTGGTTTGAAGCAGGAGGAGGTAACGAGCTGCAAGTAAGAAAAAGGATGGAGTGTGCGAGTAAAATAAT